>JAOUZG010025323.1:3993583-4018370 GCA_026289955.1 Argiope argentata
ATATATATATATATATATATATATATATATATATATATATATATATAATATTTAGTATTATTGAAATGATTGCCATAACGATTAATTTTTAAATTCATCAAAATATTTTTGAGACATCTTTCAAAACTTATATAGGTCAAAGCAGAATTCATAAACTAGGAATATTAGAAAAATTTTAAAGATTTTTATCATTTCTCGAAATAAACAATACTGAAAAATAGAGAACTAAATCATGTTCTTGATAATTTTTTCTTCGTAATTGCAATTTAAAAGCACGAGTAATCAGCTTATGCTATCAGTTAAGGTTCATATTCTTCCAAATCAGGGTTGTATTTAAGGATTTATTTTTTGAAGAATCTTTGTTTTTAAAGTAATAAAAACGTGTTGAAGATACCCTGCATACTGAGAGATTTTTCATATTTATTTCATTTATGTGTTCATACGATTTTGTAAATGATTTTCATTGTTACATTGACATTATAATTTTTGTACAATGTGTGTATAACATTAAATGCGAGTTATTTTTTGAAGAATCGTTTTCTTTTTTGAAAGTGATAAAAACGTTTAGGACATACCAAATATACTGAGAGATTTTTTATATCTTATTTCATTTATGTGTTCATATGGTTTTATAAATTATTTTTATTTTTATATTGACATTATAATTTTACATTGTGTATACATTGTATGCATAACATTAAATGCGAGTTATTTTTTAAAGAATCATTTTCTTCTTTGAAAGTGATAAAAATCTTTAGGAGATATTAAACATACTGGGAGAGTTTTCATATCTATTTCATTTATGTGCTCATGTGGTTTTATAAAGGATTTTCATTGTTATATTGACATTATAATTTTGTATACACTGTGTATATAACATTAAATGCGAGTTGTTTTTTGAAGGATCGCTTTCTTTTTTGAAAGTGATAAAAACATTTGGGAGATAACAAACATTTCATATTTAACTTCATTTATATGTTCGTACTTTTTTGTAAATAATTTTTATTGTTATATTGCCATTACAATTTTATGCATTTTATGCATAACATCAAATGCGAGCTAGATAAGGAACTTTTGTTTCAGTAGATGTAACGATTTTTGAAAAAAAAAAGCATTTAGAATTTTCTAGAACGATTGCTAAAACAAAAACTTGTAATCTAATTTATATACTTTATCACTAATAATCTTCAGTTGCTTTGCATAATTACTAGCTTCTTTGATTTAAAGATTTTTTGCAAATGACAACACTTAACTAGATAATCCGTAAGCTTAAGCATTTATGAATAAAGACCATTGCTGTACAATTTCTATCAAAATTTTTAAAAGAGACTAGACTAGACTAGACAGAAAAAAAAGTATTGCTCCTGGTCATTTACCATCAGTAAGAAGCACGTCAACATCTTTTGTGCCCTCAGGGCAAGCTGAGTAATGAAAAACGAGATTGAAGCCCCTGAAAAACCTTCCAACTCTTTGCCTCCCAGTCAGCTCTTTAGAAATGCAAATTCAATACAGATAATATGGCACTGGACCTTTTAGAACACGACTTTAAAGTCTTCAAATCTTGATTATATTCGGCCCCTTGTGAAAAACATTCGAAGGGCTGAAGCCCAGCAAGAGCCGCCCCGGAGGCACGCAAATAGAATCCGTAACCGTAACGCAATGGAATTCCAGTAAATTAATCCCGACAAGTGTTAGAAATTGATTCTTTCCCCGGCGCCAAAGTTGCAGCATAATCCATTTTAACCATATCGACTGACTAGCGGCCCCCAAAAGCAGGGTTGCCAGATAAAGTCGCCAAAATATTGTCAACATTCTTCGAATACGGTGCCAAATTTTCTTTGTTTAATTCAAATCATCAAATTGTTTCAAAGCTTCTCGAGTTTCAGCAAATATTCAAGCAATATTATATATGGCACGCACGCACGCACACACACTCACACACACACACACTCTCTCTCTCTCTCTCACACACACACACATACACACACACATTTATATATATGTAATGATATTTTAAACTCTCAATTTAAATTCAAATTCATTTCTTAATTTTCAATTTAAGTTAGTCATAGTAACTTTATTTAAAAAATATTCTCTTATTTCTTGATCCATTCCACTCTCTCTGGTTAATTAATTCAACAGAAGCTTTGTAAAATTACTGAAACAGCTAAACGCCGTCTACTTTCCCACACTCCCAAGTGTAAGGATAGAAATTAGTCAGCTTAGCAAATTGCTTTGAAAAATCCCTGCGATAAATTCAGAGGGATAACAATTTAATGAACTTTTTCGTCATTCCATTTTGTGTCGTTCTGTGTTGTGCATGTCGCTTTTGCTTGTATATAATGCCTGCTTTCTGTGGTGGAATAAAACGAACTTAAAAATTCCACCAGTCTTCTCCATGATTTCGGCCACGACTCTACGTTCTGTTTTCAACAACTAATTATAATGCATCATTTATATATATTTATATGCATATCCTATGTGTGTTATGTTGCGAACAGGATAGCTAGAATAATTTTGTTTGGATTTCGTTAGAAATATAAAAATCATGAGGCAGCTCAGAAATGAAGCATCTAGTTCAAAGGGGTGGAAATGACGGGGACTTGAAATTTTCCTTTCCTTATAAATTTCTTAAAATTTAAAAATAAATTCAATAGCCAAATCCGTTCCTCATTAAAAGGAACAACTTTTGTATTTAAAGATTTTCTATAATTGAAATATTTTAGATATTAGAGACTGATAAGTGATTTTTCTCTCCATAATTTTGTCTGTTTCTAATATCAGCAATTTATGTTCTCAACTCAGATACAAAGGAATCTACCTTTAAATCTGGGTTTGCCGAGAGAAGTGTTCAACGATGGACATAGTTTATCAAAAGGTTATTGCCGACTCATAAAAATCTAAAAATTATAGGCTTTAAAACAAAAACAGACAAACAATCAAGATTGTCATTTTTAAGGCTTACAGTACTGTAAATATAACGTTGTTGTTACTTAGGGCACTTGTGTATGGACAAGCCCCTCCGCTAATACAGCAGAAGATTTTAAGCCAAAAGGAGCGTCTCTTGTTTTTTGAAGTAGCGCCAACTAGAGCCAAGAGTACGACTTAGCTACACACTCTCCACACATTTGCTAGCATAGCCCTTTTTTACAGAGGGGCACATTCACACATCTCACAGATAGCACACAGAAGGGCAACCATGCCCAAACCGGGACTCCCAGAACCCGAGGAAGAAGCGCTACCTCTGTGTCAGAAAGTCGGCGTAAATATAATAAAGAACTATATGTAAAATAAGGAATAGCAGAAGTCATTTACAAAATGATTTTACATCCCGTTTTAAAAGATTAGCACCTTGAAGTGAAGAGTTAATCCCTAAATCTGCCTAAAAGAGGCCACTATGTAACCATGACCTTAACGGTGACGTTCTGTCGAGGGAAACACCCTCCCAGCAAAACTTTTTGAGAGTGGGGGATCTTTTTGTTTCTATTTTAATCCTTGTTATCATTTACTGGTACACAACTATGACCTCATGCATTTGCCTCCCCCTTCGCATTCCCCTTAACCTTCATTCCGAAACTTTTTCGGAAGTTTCGAATTTCCTCCTCCGACGTTCTGTTGCCGTCTGTCACTGGTGCGTCGGCTCGAATCGTTTGGCGGTGCTAAGTGCTAATACGGAAAATGTGTGTCGGTTTTGGCGTGCAACTGAAAGAGCAGCTGTCGGAGTGCGTTATCGCCCGTCATCGGTGTTGAGCAACGCGTGCTTTGAAAGCGCATGAAATCAGACGATAAAAGACCGAAAAAAAAAACCGCAAACGATTTCCTTTTTTTAGCGGTGAAAAGATGTGTTTCAAAATCGTTTTTAATCAATTACACGCAATAGCAAACGAATTCGATGTTACAGAGTGAGTTATTTTAAAATGGGAAGAAACGCACTATAACTTTTTACAATGTAAAGAGCTATATACTTAATTATAAATTATTTAGTAATTAACTGCATTTTCCATTCGCATCCCTGCTTCATTAGCCACTTCGCATACAATGACATGTCGGACACGCGCATCGAATTACTGAATTTTTATTTTCAAGTCTGCAATGAAGCCACAGAATTAAGTATTTAAATACGAAAAAATCAATATGAAACGATGTGGTATCCCAAATACTCCATATATTATTTTAAAAAAATCAAATTAACAATAAATTACCAAAATAGGATGAGTTATCTAATTAAAAAGTTAAATAAATTCGTATGTCAATTAAACAATAAGAAGCATTTGGTCTGAGCGGGAGTGGTCTCCCCAAAACTTTCTTGCATACTCTCTAAAAAGGGTGTTCTGCCAGAAAACGTCTTGTATGGCGTTTACGTACAGTCAGGGCCTGAATAAGGCAGGGGCATAAGGGGGCAGTTGCCTCGGTGGGGGCTCCAAAATCGAATAGAAATTTTATATTACGTTTCCTTCTTTAATGAATATTTTTTCATTACTAAAATAATAAAGAAAAGAGGGTCCCAAAGAACTTTTAGCCCCGGACCCCAATTTGGCTAAGTCGGGCTCTGCATACAATGATTATAAAATTTTAATCACTTTTTCGCTTTTTCTTAATCTGAACCTTCATCTATGGCTTTAGGTGATTAATCCCTGTAAGTTAATAATAATATTTTTAAAAAACAACATGTTTTTCCCAACCGATTTAAACCAAAATTTGACACAGAACTGCATGTGTATTCACAAAATCATTTATCCATTTGCGTTTTCGAGTAGCGTGTTTCTGAAATCACAAACCGACGGTGATATCTCATTTCAATTTGGTTCAAAATTTCTAAAACAAGTTATCTAAAGCAAATAAATGTTAAATTTGTACGCCGAATTTTATCAATCTAGATCACTTCGTTTTGAAGAGATCGTGTTAACTAGTATTTGAACAGTCGGACATACAGATTGTCTCAGAACGGAATTAATGTTTGAAGAAAACATCTCAGCAAAAAGTGGCAAATTTTGCAAACGTATGGATTATTCAAACAATTTAAATTTTTTTTCAATTTTTTAAATTCAAGCTTGAAGAAAGTTTTCATTAAGTTAAAAAACTGAAAAAATCATCTCAACAAAAAGGGGCAAATTGGAGATTAAAAAGGTCTTTATCTCGAAATTGCAGCCATTTGCCAATATTTTTGAGTCTTCTACAGCTAATTTTTGAGAAAGTTGAAATTTAAAATTTCAATCCCTTGCCCACTCAATTTTGTTGATGCTAAAAACCGCATCCCATTAAACCCTCATTGAAGCACCACGTGTCCGTGCAAGTTAAATGGTACTTTTATTCATTTTAATTGTTTCGTTGAATGAGTCACTTTAGTACTGCAAACGATCGAAACAAACTTTATCTCGCCTTTATTGTTTTAAAAAATATCACATTTCCTATTTATTTCATTTCAGATATTCACGTGCTCAAAATGGCATCTTTCTAAGTGTTATTTGCTGTAGTCATTAACTTATTTTTTTGAATCAGAGCTTTTGTAAATGCAATGGTATTATTAAAAGCTGATTTTTTGAGATGCTCGTGTAGAAAATAACATTTCAATTTAGAGTCCAGGCATTTTTGTTGCCTCCAAAAACCTCATCCCAAAAACAACATATGTTTTGACATCATAAAAATATTATAGTATTTTTTATATAGAGAGGGAGAGTAGGAATGAATAATACTCGTATAATAGAAATAGAATAAAATGCATATTTTGTAATACAATACGAAAAAGCTCAAAGAGTTCGCTGGGCACAATTTTGATTAAAACGAGATCCGTAAAATGCTGCGAGATATGAAGTAAAAATAAATAAATTATACACAGACATTTCTTTAAAAAATACGGGAAATCATAATACCAAAGAATGATAGTTAACAACACAGATAAAGGTGAAACTAAAAGCTAAATTTTTCGATTTGTACAGGAATACAAAAGAAGAGCGAAAAATTTGAACGACAATTTATTTACCTTTTTTTATTTATCTGTTTTATTTGAATGCGAATATAAATTTAATAATTATCATCTCATTCGTTTTTATTCTCAAAGTTGAATTGCATGTTGTTGTTTTTTTAATACTCAGAATAGCTTTGTGACCTACCGAATATTTGAATGCCTCTCAATTTTATAAATAAAATGCAAAAAAAAAATTATTTCAATTGTGGTGCTATAAACTGCTTTTTGTAAAAGGAATCGTATTGTCGAACAAACATAAAAATAATAATGAAAAAAAATTAAAAAGGGGATGGAAAGAAAGATAATTTTTCATCATTTATTAAATGTGCTTCATAAATAAACGTCTTTAATTCTAATAGAGCTATTAGCGAACTCATTTTGAAAAAAGCGGATATTTTCTTAGTCGGAACGAATAAATAAAGAAAGAAATCTCTTTTATCCAAATATCAATTTGTACCGAAAAGAAATAAACAAAGCGACGCGGAGAAGAAAAAGGAATCTATCTACGCGTGTGAAAGGGACGAAAAATAATGTTCCCTTCATAGAAAATACTGAAAAGAAATTTTTGATGGTATTTTTATCGAAGCGGAAAATTTCGAAAACATACAATATGAAATATTAATTTTCACGGTTCTGAGCTGAGGAAAAAATGCATGTATCGCTGATATATCTGAACTTGTCAGCAACACTCAGCGCTGCAGCTACATGCTAAACATTTGGCGATATTACGAGGGGTAGGATGTGAAAGTTTTTATCCAGACCGATGAACTGAAACGAAAAGATGAATATTTCCTTTAAAAACATTCGCACTTACGTTCGGAAGAATAGAATATTAAAAAATAAAAACTAGCCAGAGAAATTTGTTTACCAAATAACAATGCATTGCGACAAATGCTGCCGAAAGGAAATAGCAATAATTCACCTCATATTTTTGAGGTGAATTATTACTTATGTAGAAAATATATGCGTCACATTTTAAAGTAGAAAACAAATAAAATTGAGTAATAAAAAAATAATAATAGAGGGGCAACACTCTTTATAACTTCATCATGAGATAGATGAAAACAGACGAATTTCAGAAATAGTTATTTAATTGTTTTCTAAATTCCACATTTCAAAGACGAAACAAACTCGGACACACATATTAACGACACTCATTTGAATCCTATCTAATAATGACTCTAAGAAGGATCATGAGAAGTATACTTTGATATTAATAAAGTAACGCCATCTGTTGTATCAAAAGAGAAGATAGTAGAGTTATTTAACCATTACACTATTTAAATAGATAGCTTAAATTGCTTTTTTTTCTCTCTTTTGTTAATCTATATACTTACTGTGATCTGCTGCTATTACATACATTATACAGATGTTATTAATTTATACATAAGCATTACATTTTAATTCAGAATAATAGGTATAGGAGAAATATGAGAAAATTCTGTCATGCGCAATAATTTTTTATTATATTTTGTTTTGATTATGAAATAATTACCATGACAGCACATTTCTGTCACTATTTGAAAATAAATATTTAATGAAAATTTCACCTTCATGAAACGTTTTTGATATAGTAAATAAAAAAAATAGTTTAAATTTATATTTTTAAGAACACTTAACAAAAGAAATTTGAGTGGTTTTTCCTGCAGAAAATAGATAAATAAAGTTATAAAAAACTAATCTATTAAAATTTCTTTAATTTAGATTTACAAAAATTATTAATATTCAAATATACCGAAAAAAATTTGATAAACATTTGTTTTTAATTTTTAAATGTGATTTGTAATTCCAAATTTGAATTCTTCCTTGCTAAAAAAATTGCTTATTTGTCAAATCAGTTGTACAAAAGATTACCCGAATCGGATGTGTTTATATATATCCAACAGAGCATATATAATATAAATTGTTCTTTTCGCCATCTTTAAATTTTAAAATTTTCTTACAACTTTATAGGAAATGTATAAATTTTTTTTGTTCTGATAAAATAAAATTAAAAACATGGCTCTCTCCCTGACACATACAAATCCCTTCTTACATGCTATAAAATAAAACAAAACTATCTATTAAAAAACTTACAATTTTTTTGAATCAACGTTTAGTAGACTTTTTAATGAGAAAACATTTTTTTATTCTTTCAAGGCTGATTTTATAAATTTCATTTAAATGTGCTTAGATTGATTAAATGTACTTAAATGTAAGGAATTGATTTATAGAAATTTAAACCTTTCCAGGTCAAATGAAAAGCAGGCATTTATTAAAGCGAATTAATATATGATTCCAAACGGCAATATAGGGTCAGGAAGGGGGGAGGGAAGAGGAAATAGAAAATGGCTATCTATTAAAAACTTAACATTCTTTTGAATCAACGTTTAGCAGAATTTTTTATGAGTAAACATTCTTTTATTTTTCCAAGGTTGATTTTTATAAATTTCATTTATATGTGCTTAGATTGATTAAATGTATTTAGATGTAAGGAATTGATTTATAGAAATTTAAACCTCTTCAGGTCAAATTAAAAGCAGACATTTATAAAAGCGAATTAATTTATGATTCAAAATGGCAACATAGTGTCAGGAAAGGGGGGGAGGAAATAGAAAATGCCCCCCAAAAACTACACTTTATACTAATTTTTTAATAAATCATTACAATAATAAATATTATTTTCTTAAGTTATTTTTAAAACAAGATTCAGAAATTGGTTGGTAGTCATGCATCCACAAGTCGAAAAACTTACAAAAACATTAGATTTTTTTTAAAAATCATGTATTTATCTATCATCACATTCTTTCTATCGTGTGACAGACTCCGATGAAGATAGATAAAAAGCAGATCACTACAGCAGAATAAGTAAAAGCAGATCCACCGAATCCAAAACGCGAATCTTCCGAATGGTGGGGTCCTTTCAAAGAATGAATGAACTATTTTATAAAATCCTCTCCCTCCCTGTGAGAGGGGTCACGGATCACATATTTCGGGGTCAGGAACCATCCCTAAAGCTCCCCATCTCAGAAAAAAATAGGGGATGGGGGGTTGTTGAAAAGAGACTCAGTCTCGCCTTTCTGGATACGATGATGGAAGGACAAATGCTGCTTTTATATAAACTGATGAAATTGAGTGTTGCCAACAATTCGGAAAAAATATATCTGCAGCGTTTTGGATTCTGAGATGCCGGCGTTTGAATGAAGTTATTTCGAATCTTTTAAAAATTATTGAAAATGTTTCTTGCAAAAAAGAAGACAGTTTATACTACATGTTAAATGTACATACATCATTTTAGAATGGGTAGAGAAATTTCAATTTTTTTACTCGTTAGTCATTAAAAAATTGAAATTGTCTTGTCATTTGAAAACAAACGAAAGGAACATTTTACTGAATTACTGTAGCATGGTAATTTCGAATTTAATCGTTAATTATTATTTTGTTTTAAAAAATTTACTCTTAATTAGATAGCTGCCATAGCTATCTAATTAAGAGTAAACCAAAGCTATCTAATTAAGAGTAACCAAAAATGCGCCTTGTATGCTGTTTAACTATTCCGATACGTGTCTTTAAGATCATTGTAATTCACTTGTACACAATTGCAATTACTAACACATGAAAAAGAGATTGTTGTAAAATGTAGCCAAAAATATCTTTTAAAAAATTATTAAAATTATATAAAAAATTGTAGGGATGTAAAATTAATGTTTCAGAAAAACAATATTGTGAATTTTAAAATAGCATAAAAATTATTATTATTATTATTGCACTTACAGGCACATTATCTAAGATATTGAATGCTCCGAAGTTATTTAAGGGAAATATTAAAAATAACAATTCATTTTTAACTAAAAATTTAAAGGTTTAGGCTGAAAGGCTGAAAGGTTTAGAATACTAAAAATAAAAAGGCTTTAAGTAACCTTTTACTAGCATAGTAAAAATTAGCATTTTTTTTTGTCGAAAATCTAAACGAATCCCAGATTAGTGCGAGCCTGATTACATTCATTTATTTCCCAAAAGTAGTCTCCGTTTTTTGTTTTCTCATTATTTTTTAAAGCCACAATAAATATCATAAGAAAGAAAAACTAAAAACTGGGAAATCTATACATATAATAAAAAGAAGTTCCTTGAAAGCGTCGGGATATTTGAACTACAAAAATAGTGAAATAGTTAACGGATATTGGAAATATTTATACCATGTTGTAGAGCATTTATTGGGTAAGTACATTAAAATCATATCCAAATAAAAAAAGGTGTTTTATAATTCCGATTTTAACTTTACAAATAGCAAGAGCTGTGGTATGGATATGCTATACATTTCTTTACGTCAGATTTTAAAGAGCGATTCTAAACTCACTGTGCCTCCCAAAAGGGGGAGTCAACCTTGGACGAAAGAGAAAAGAAACGAATATCAGAGGAATAATGTCCACACTTACGGAAGGAGAGTCTTTTGGTGAGCGAAATAACCGTCTTTCTTTAAATCGCACTGCAATTGAATTGCGGAGACAGAATGAATCTCCTGAGGAGCGAAATGATCGCCTGTGTTTTGTCTACGGACGTATCACATTCTTACCTTTGTAACAGTCTAAATATTTCTGAATGTGTGTATTAGAAATAGTTTTGTAGCTATTCTTAATAATTTCTAAATATATTTTTTTATATTAGTTTGATGTTGCGTAACATGCCCGTGTCATATTGGGAGGAAACTAGACTTAAGTTTAATGTAAATTTTTCTTCTTGGATGCTGTTCCACGAGCAACAAGGTACATCATGAGGATACAGCTAACAATAAATATAAGAAACTTGAAAAATTCCATTTTTATTCATAAATTAAAAAGGAATGGTAATTTTTTAAATCAAATATCAGACATAAATACTGAGAAACAAAAATCGTTCAGAAAAATCTGAATAATATTCCAGTAATCTATTCTTAAAGTAATCCATGACAGAAAGAAATATGGATCTGTTTTTGTTTTGTTTATAAAGAACAACATCTTGACCGGATGTGACTATCATTCAATTACCAGAATGTTTGGTTTGAATATTTTTAAAACCTCGATGATTTATTTGTAGTCATTATATAATAATAAATCATATTTATGATTTGAAAATAACCAATTTCTTGTTTTCTCTTCTGTAATGCGGTATATGTTATTTTAAATTCATTAACATTTTGTGGCTATTTGTTTAGACTTTGTCATTAGATTGCTTTTCCACAATACATCATCGAAATGATAGTATGAAGTTTTGTAATGAATTTACTTACTATATAATTTGAATCTATTATTTGGAAAGTTCAAAATCAGGAAATCTTTTTACTGTTTTATCAAACAAATTTTGGGAGAAGAAACCTTTTTACATTCAAAATCAGATAACTAGAAATTTTTCATTCAATATTTTCTTTAATTCCTTGAATTTGCTATCTAATATAACGTTAAAGACATTCGATTTTAATCCATATTTTTTCGTTATAGCAATTCTTTTTCTGGTCTGACACTTTGAACTATTCAAGTGACATTATAATAACAATAATAATAAAAAAGAAAATGGAATCTCCAATCGTAAATTTTAAGTTATCATGTGAGAACATTATTATTTTTTAAGTCATTATTTATCTTAATTAATTTAAGTCATTATAGTATTAATTATTAAGTCTGGTAAAAGCAGGTCAACCTTTTAAAAACGCATCTGCTGTCTAAAAAACAGACATAATAATAATAATAATGTAATACTGGTAAAAGAAGATATAAATATCCTTTGCCCGTATATTTCGAAAATATCAAAACCTCTTAACCAAAACGACATAATCTTCTCACATGACAAATAATAATAATAATATTTTGATTCAACATAAATAAAAGTAACTCCGAGTTCAAAATGGTAGCCAAAAGGATTTGGATGAAAAAGAATCTGGTATATGCTGCAGAGTTTCTGAATGGAAACACATCGTCTTGCAATGCAAAACCATTTCTATTGGCGTCCTAAGTCACTTAAAATGGCTCTTGGCGAGAAAAAAAAATTATACTTATTTATTTGTATGGCTTCTAAAGTAAATCGTCAAAACATTCAAATTGTTGCTAACTTGGCGACCTGCTAAACATATGTGTGCACGTCAACTAAATATAACTATTCGGTGTACTCTACTATGCATTTTGAAATCACTAATACACGCATAATTTCAAAAAAAGATTATTTTAATTAAAATAAATTCCTTATCGCTCGTACTCTGTTTTAACTACAACTTTGACTTCAGGAGTTGTGAGAGCTATTACTTTTCCCATGGGATAAAATTGCTGAGGTTTTCTAACTCCTTCTAAGGCTACGAAAGATCGAATTCTTTTCTTACTTTCTATTTTTCATTCGCTCTCTTCAACTATTTTGTTTACCGATCTGTTTTTTTTTTTCTTTCTTTTTTCTTTTGTCATAGATTCGATAAAGAATTCTTGAGAAAAACCTAAAGATGGGACTATATCTACGTAATTCTAAAAAATGAATAGGGTTAAAAAAAATCAACAAGTGTTTTCTTTAACAACTAAAAAACATTTGTAACATTTTGTGACAAACTCAAAGGCAATAAAAAAAATCAAAAATATTATCGAAAATTAATCTTTTTTTATTCTGTGATGAAACTATTTACACCTTGTGAATCATTTGTGTACCAGTTTACAATGATAAATACGAAACATTTATCAGTATTTAACTTGATATCTAAGCGAGAGCTTTAAGCTTAGTTTCTAGCTGGTGCAACCTTGAAGATGCGTGACAAATTAACGAATGCACACACTATAAGCGTGTGAATTAAACGACATCTCATATATTTAACTTCTTAGCTAACACCCAAAGTGCAATAAATTCAGATTACTAAGAACGAAACCTGATCAAGACAGAAGAGTTTTCTTGAAAAGAGAAAAATGTGCTGCAAAAATCCACAGCTTAATTATGGACAAAAGGAACAGCTGCCTTCCCAAAGACCTTCTCACTCAAAACTTTGTTTTGTTCCTAGAAAATGTATGTTTAAGGAGGGATTGGACGTATATACATCCCCTGTAAGCGAATCCCTTAGCATTCCATCATTTTCACCGCATCTGTCACATGTTCCCTTAGTTCTGGTTACGCCCACTAAAGGTCGTCTGAGGAAAGAAAAAAGAAAAAAAGAAAAAAATCAGAGAAAAGAAAAAAAATTCGTCTGCAGCATCACTTGTGGTGACAGTTACAGTCTTGTTTCTAGTTCTAAGGGGAAAAGAAGGTAAAAATTTCAAAGATTTTTCTTGTTAGTACTAAAACATGACTGTGGTGATAAATGATCTATTTTTTTTTGTTGTTTCATTTCTTTATCGGTAATTATCATTAGTGAGAATGATTGATTTTCGATTCCAATAGTCTTTGGTAATCTAATTGACGCTGATAAATTAAAAATGATTCATAAATCAAGAATGATGGACAAAGAATCTTTTCGAACGATTTTAGAAGAAAAGTCAAACCAGCATAAAAAAGAAAGTTAATTTTTAAATCTTGCTGGAATAATTTAATTTTCATTTCTTTAAATCTCTTTTCATTTTATTCTATAGGAAAAATAACACGAATGATAAGTGAAATTGTAAAATATAAAAATGATATTATTAATAGAGTAATATATAAAAAAAGAAATGCATAATTGGAATTTAAAAAATTCTCCATAAATAAATTTAAAAAAAAACGAGAAAAGAGGACAAAGCTAATACAAATACAAAGCTATATAAATACCGTTTTTATTAACTTAGTAAAATGAGATAGTAGATTTTGAAGTTGCATGTACTTGATGCCATTCATTTATCGTCTTTCTGTTATTCAAAATATACAACAGATTTTAAATTAAAATAAATAGCATCAACTATTAAACACAACCTTGCACTTTCACTTAAGTAATGAAAAAGCATTGAAATGCAATTGGAATGAATGGTAAGCAAAAATAGACAGTAAGAAATAAAATTTCAAATAAACACATTTGTTTTTTAAAAAATGTCTTTGTTTCAACTCTAATAATTCATTTTCTCCCTCTAAGAAAAATAGAAAATAATAAAATTTAATCTTCTGTAATAATTATTAAATGAGTCGAGAGACAATGCATTATTGCTTTAAAATACCAATTACTGTATTTTAAAGGAATTTAAAGAACGCGTTTAAAGATATTAATAAGTGTTAAATAAATCATCAGTACGTAGAATTTACAAAATGTATAATATAAATTTAAAAAATCAATATATAGGATTAAATAATAAAATAAAAATATTTCATTTGCTTGCCAAAATAAGGATTAAGATTCTTTTAAATTAAGATTTTCAGAAATGAAGCAATTAACAGTTTATATATTACTGAATAAAATAATTTGAACGAAAAAGAAAAAGAATTATTTTTTTTGGATTTTTTTTAAATTGAGAAGTAAGCAAAACTAACAATACTAAAAATATATTTATCCTTTAAATATTAAAAAGAATAAAGTAATAATTTTTTTAAATATCAATCTGCAAATTAAAAAATATACAAGAAAATGTTCTAAACTTTTTCTATTATCTATTTTATTTTGAAAAAAAACACCCACCCTTCTATTTTATGCTATGTAAAAACAAGAAAACTAAATGTCAATAATAATGAAAGAAAAATCTTAACAAAAATATTATATGTGTCATTTTCTATAGAAATAAAAGATTCGGAGAACATACAGCGTTAAGTCGCGATTCACAAATATTCTATGCGAATTAAACTAAACGTCCAATACATTTATTGTCTACAGAAATCAAGACTATTCAATAATTTTTTTCAAAATTTATTATCAAAATTTATTTAAGGCTCGTATTAATAAACTAAATTATTGATTTCTTCATAATTAAAAGGTAGATTCTCATTGTACCTGCTCAGTTTTGTGTTTGTAAAAAAATAATAGTCGAAACATCGGAAAGATGAATACATAAATAAGATTTTTTTTTTACTTTACAGGCATAATTTTTTAAAAAAAAAATTAACTTGAAGATTGCTTTGAGATTTCCTTTCATTTATAAAATTAATTACTTGCTTTTAAAGGAGATTATTACTTGATTTAAAGGAGATTATTTGATTTTAATGGAGATTCAAATCGAAAGCTGAGAGGCGTTGTTTTTATATTAAAGATGGTAAAATATTTAAGTCACCATTCTCTAAATTTGATTAAATTGGAATCATTCTTTAAAAGCCATTTAGAGATCTGCAATTTTTCAGGATGTTACAGAAGAATTGAAACAGCAGATGTTTTTTTTTTTTTTTTTCAATTAAAGCAAAATCTCAATTAAACCAAAAATTTTACTTATAGTAATATTTCACATAAAAAAAATCTTTATCATTAAAAATTTACTATGATAAATATACAATATATCAGAATGTATTTTTTTATGATTTCATAAATAATAACGCTAACTTTTACTATAAATATTACTTCTATTATAAATCTAATTTTGCATATAAATTCTGAAATTTAAGCAGAGGTTATATGTTAGTTCGTCATAAGTAATTTAAACTAATTTTTCATGAGTAAATTAACTTTTTAGCATTCCAATATTGCTATCTATATTTTAAATAAAATTATTATATAAAAACCTTTACTTCGTGTTAAATTAATGTTTAAATAAACTTAAGAGGCTTTTTATCCTGAAGCTGTCTGTTACTCTATAAGATATTCTGACAGCCTTTACTATTTTCGAATAGCATCCACTGTGAAGGGTGGTCATTAAAAATTGAAATCGGAAGCTTACTGTGATTGGAATACTAAAAAATTGGCCACTTTTTTATTCACCATGTAATTTCTTGACAGAAACGGGAGGAAGCTGTCATAGAGCGATAAGCGCCATTTTATTTCTGCTATTCTTGAACATCCATTTCACAATTTTCCTTTCAAATCACGATATCTAACATTAAGTGACTCTTTGCGTGAGATATTGCATCATGCAAACTCTGTAGACATCACGATATATGTCACTGAAAAATTTCAGAGAAGAAAAGGACAATCTAAAAAGATGAATAATTTAAAAGTAATATCGTCTGCTGTTTATGGTCTTGAAAGCCGATGTTGAGGGT
Source organism: Argiope argentata (assembly GCA_026289955.1). NCBI lineage: Eukaryota > Metazoa > Arthropoda > Arachnida > Araneae > Araneidae > Argiope > Argiope argentata. The sequence continues at coordinate 4,009,611 of JAOUZG010025323.1, forward strand.
AATATCGTCTGCTATTTCCGGTTTTGAAAGACGATGTTGAGGGAAATATCGTCTGCTGGTTGATTGAAAGATTAAAGCTTTCCTCTCCAACCAAAGAACGAAAATAAATTCATTCAGAATAATTATCATAATTGTTAATGATAATTAAGAGCGAAAATCAAGATTGATTTTAATATCGATGAAATACATTTTTCTTCGCAAAATCAACTTCTAGATGTTAAAAATACATGTAATTGAAAAAGGGGAAAATAATTAAATAGATTCAAAATGTAATTTAAAAATGCCATCAATATAAATAAGAATAGTGAATTTGCTACTTAATACAAAATAAGTTTTTTCCGCCAATTAAAAAGAAAAAAAATTTTTTTTAATGAAATAGAAAAAGTTAAAGATAGGAAAAATTTAAATTTAATATTGATTTCAAGGAAACGTTTCTTGAATTTCCATGAGATAAAATCAATTGGAAGCTATTCTAGAATTTAATGATTTTCTCCTTGAATAAAACGAAAAAGAAAAAAATACTCGAGCTCTGAAAAAAAAAATGAAGTACTTATAAATTAAATTTGGATTTGTTTAGAAAAGAACTCAAAAACGAAAAAATCAAACAAATTTAGAAATATCTTCTTAAATTTTTCCAAATTTTGATTGCTTTTAATGTCATTTTCCTGTGTTAGTATAATTTAACACATAATGTGCATATATATGCAATAATATCTTCTAATTTAATTTAATTCTTTATTAATTTCCAAATTTTTATCTTAAATTAGCTCTTATTAACTTCATTCTAAAATGTTTTCTTGTTTCCTGATCCAATTCCCACATTTCGTTTAATTATACACGAGCACTATAAAATTGCTGAATTCATTTCTCACATTTCAACTGAACGGATAAAATTCCTTGCAACATTCTTTTAAATATACCTAAGATTCCCTCGACAAGTGCAAAAAAATCCCAATCAAAATCCTAGAAAAACCACTAAAGTAAAACATTTCTGTCCCTTTTGCTTTTGTGTCGTGGTGTAGACTGACGCACTTCTTACCATTTATTTTTGTACGTACATAAATTATGCCACCAGTGGTAAAATTAATAAATGCTAAAATTTCATAAAATTTCTTCTATATGGCCCCGCAACTCATAAAATATGTCAATTAAAATGTAAATTTATTATTTTATAAATTATTTTTATAATTAAATTCTTTTATTTTATCACTATACAGCGAATATTGAACTATGAAGCAATCTAAATAATATCACGATTTGTTCTAAATTTATTAAAATATGTTTAATTATTTAATAATATTCATCAAATCACTAACATTGCATATGAAACTAGAGATTTAGATTCATTCGGATATACATTTCAGTATCGCAATTAAAAATACAGATTTTTTAAAAAAATTATGTTTGAAAAATTTGACAATTCACTAATTTCACATGTGGAAACTTTTATAAAAAATTAATTTCCATTTTATAAAGCACTTACAAAGATGTCTCTAATTCTCTATTCAATTAAACAATAACAAAAATGAAGTTGCCTTTGAAATTTTCACAAATAGTTCAAAAAAGGAAATTACATTAGAAATTTTCACAAATAGTTCAAAAAAGGAAATTACATTTGAAATTTCCACAAATAGTTAAAAAAATGAAATAACATTTGAAATTTTACACAAATAGTTAAAAAAAATGAAATTACCTTCGAAATTTTCACAAATAATTCAAAATAAACACAAATAAAAGAGCGAATATTCCTGTTATCTTAATACAGATAAAAATAAATAAACATTAAATTACATTTTCTTTTAACTGCGCGAAGTAAAATTTCCAATTATCGATAGCGCATATCGGCACCTTCCCTTTTGATTCTTTACCTTATAATAATGAAGCAGATATTGCTTAAGATAATGAAGTAGATATTGCTTTTAAATTCCATGACACTTATTTTTGAAATATTTCGTTTAAGACAATGAATAACGATTTATTACCCTTTTTAAGATATAGATTTTTTTATTCAAATTATTATCGCCATTTTATGTAAAATAACATTGTATCGAATATTGTTTATAATAACCTTGGCTCAACCATATGATCGAGGCATGTTTGGCAAGGATCGTATTGTAGAAAAGTAGGAACAATTCATTTGCATATCGAACAAAGAAAAGCTATTAGAATAGTTTGGGCCATAATGGTCACGACTCAGGTGCTAATCGAATGGCTTTTATTTTGTGGTTCCAAGAAACGTTGTTCCAAACGTGATAACCTCTTAAAGCATTCCTATTGTGGTGCTAGAAATTATTTCTAATCTTAACTGACTGTGAGAAATGTGACCGAAAAAAGAAGAAATGAATTGTTGCATTCGATTCACATTGAATCATTAATTTTCTTTCATTTTCTTTATTGGAAATTTTATTTTTTATCCTACTTTTCACAGAAACTATCAAAAAAGAGTCCTATAATTAAACAAATAGCGATTAAATAATAGCGAAATGCTGTTAGTTTGGAAGCAGTAGTCACCTATACTTTTCACTTGTGATCGATACATTAAAATGCGTATATATTTTTTAATGTAATTTTCCTTTTTGGTTTGAGTTTAGATTTTATTTTGATTAAATATGACAATAAACTTTTGCAATATTGTATATATATATATATATATATATATATATATATATATATATATATATATATATATATATATAATGTAAAGCAGATAATCATGGCCGAAATCATGGAGAAGACAAGTTGAATTTTTAAGTTCGTTTTATTCCACCAAGGAAAGCAGGCGTTATTTACAAGCGAAAGTGACGCGCTCAACACAGAACAACACAAAACGAATTGACGAAAAAGCTGATTAAATTTTTATCCCTCTGAATTTACAACTTCAGATTTTAATAGGGATCTTTGACACATGTAAATCACATGTACAGCTCGTGCAAGGGAATCATAGGGATCTTTTAGTGGAATTTGCAAAGCTGCCTAATTTCTGTCCCTACTCTTGGAGTGTGGGAAAGTAGCCGGAGTTTAGCTGATTCAGTTATTTTACAAAACTTTTGTGGAATTAATTAACTAGAACGAGTGGCATGGACCAGGAAATAAGAGAATATTAGGTTTAGAAAATTAATTAGCATTAAAATTAAAAATTGTACACGCATACACAGAGAGAGAGCCTGACTAAGGCAGTGGCATACGGGGCAGTTGCCCCAGACCCTCACATCAAAGGAGCCCCCAAATTAAGTAGAAAGTTTATTTTAAATTTCCTTCTTTAATAACTTTTTTTAAAACAAAATATCTATATAAAATACATAAATATCTACAGATATTTAGTTTATGATATTTAGGGTTTCTTCTAATAGACAATGCTGGATAGAGTTGTGGAAAAGCATTCTAATATAAATCTAGCCTCAGCATTTTGGCAGATTACATTTCAAATTCAATGGTTTTATTTGGTACTTCGAGTTAAGATTAAGAGTTTTTTCAGTTTTAATTTTTAATTGCATTTTGAATTAATTAACAAAAGATACCATAGACAGGTTTTATGCACAGTAAACTAAGCTATAACTAAATTAGTGAAGTAGAGGGGGCCACAAAGAAGTTTTTGAGCTGGGCCCCAACTAGACTAAGCCGGGCCCTGTATATATAACTTCTGCAGAAGATTTTCGTTTTCGCCTAAGAAAACGTTTATCATGAAAAAAAGTTTCCTTTCAAACGACCTTGCATCTAAATTTACTGGGGAAAAAAAGCGTCAATTTTTTTCTTCAGGCTTTTACTTAAATCTTTAAATCTTATTTGGAGGCACGTTCCATGGTATGCTGATGGTAGGAAGTGGGAGGGGGAGGAAAAGTTCCCATCAAGACGTTAAAAAACATCCATGCACAAAAAAAGGGAAGTTATCGGCACCCATTCTTAAGTGAGATCTGTTCCCTAAAAGATCCGGCAAGTCTGAAAAATATCCATGGGTCTCATTTCACTTGCTTTTTTTTTTCTCCCAATCCTGTTGAATAGTGGAAGCTCATTCTGTCACGCCCCAGTAGCTGACTTGCAAAGAAGCACTCCTTCAACATCTGGTGAACCGCAGATCCTACCTTTATTTGGGCGACTATAAACGGAGGGTCCTGCACCATTCATACAGTGGCGTTACGCTCCGCTGGGACACCTCCCTCCCTCTAAATCTCTTTCGATGCAACGTTGGTGCAGGCTCCGATATCAGGCAATGCACAGTAGTAAAAATAATTGGGAGAGATTTGGTGAAGCCATACGGAACACGCGATCTATAGAAGGGGGGGCAATAAAAAAAATCGGATGAAAGGCCTTCAAAGAGATCTAAGATTCCTTTATGCACTCCTACAAACAAGGGAGAATTATGTCGACTAACTGGCTTGTTTATTCCTATGTCAAGAATTCACAATGCGACCTGTAGTGATTTGTACGAAGGCTTGGATTTCAAATGATGTACTTACTGAGTGAACTAGTGAATTATTGGTATTCTCTCCATGAATCAAACCTATAAATTGTGTGAGAGAAAAAATGACTTTCAAGTGTTTGTTAGAGAGAGAGAGCTCTATACACGATTCATCCATTTTCTTTAAGAAATATTAAGAATGTAACCAATGAATAATCTCAGTATTGGCTTCATGTTATGTTGCTTTTTATTAATCAGAAGCTCATTTTTTTGCAATTTTATATAATTTATCTTGATGTTATGTAAATTTATAATCATGTTTTTATTAAATGATTGGAAATTGATTACAATTATTTATCTTTGAGTATAACAAGGCACCTTACAAAGTTTTAATTTGATATTTTAGTTATATATAACACATGCAAATGCATTCTGTTGTGGTGCAACGAATAGCAAAAAAAATTTTATTATTGAACTTGGAAGCTGTGCGACAACACAACTCTACCTTGTGTATTGACTAGTGTTCGAAAGACTTGATATACTTTTAAGCATTCCTTCTGTTATCTCCGATAGTTTTATTTAAATGTAATTTAACTGTAAATATTAAAATTAAACACTACACACTGGGGACTACTGGACGTGATACTAAGTCATCGAAAAAGGTTGACAATGGTGAAAACAGAAGTAACGCTTAAAAGTATGTCAAGTCTTTCGAACACTAGTCAATACACAAGGCAGAGTTGAGTTGTCACACAACTTCCAATTTCAATAATAAAATGTTTTTGCTACCCGTTGCATCCCACTGTGATCTTTATCCAAAGACGTTACATATGTTGCATTGATTCTTTCACCAAGCCCATGAATGAAATTATTTATATTTTCATGATCAAAGATTACTGGGAAAGAACAATACATTTTGACGCTATTCGTTTCGAACTTTGAATGAAAAATGTATTTCTGTTAAATTTTTTCTGAGGAAGCAAGTCTCTTTTCCTTCGACTTTCTAAATTTGATCTGTTTTTACTGGTCATAAATTAATTTATTTATTCAATTTTTTTCCTATCATTATTTTATATCTTTATTTCATTTTACCAGAAATTTCTACTTTATAATTCCTTACAAAAATCCCTAACAAATAAATTCTTTTCAAACATTCCCATTTTCAAATGCGCACTCTTTACACTTAATCCACCAGCTTGTAGTTTTAATTTGACTGTTTCATTTCGCATTTGACCAGTTTTAAACATAAATCTACCAATCTCTCAAATTTGCTACAACCACATTCCTCCCCCCCTCCCCCCCATCACCAAATAAGCGAAAGTACAATTCCGGATGCCCGATTCAATCCGACATGTCTATCCTGAATCACTTCAACGCCATCTGCGTGTGAAAATTAGAACTACGTCCTGTCTGCTCGGAATAAATCGCACGCGTGATTTCCCGCCAAGAACGAATGGCGGGGATTCTTTGTACAAGATACCAATCTGTCCCGAAGGCGCCACCAAAGTGTGTCCAGGGAGGAAGAATGGAACAGAGGCATCCCTCCCACCCACTTGACGAAGAGGGTGGACAATGAGGATAAATGCAGACGATGCAGAAACAGCCCCGACTGACCGTAAAAGATAGGATCATGCTTCGTTTAGTGAACATTGAAGTAGATCGGAAATGGAATGGGATCTGGGCGCGAGAGAGAGTGTCACTTCACTAAAAAAGTCTGAATGCATTACGTTTCTCCGTTCAGCCAGCCTATTGATGTGGTGTGGTGGGCGTTAGTGAATTGTGAATTTCTGCCGGTGAATTGAATGGAAATCTGATTCTGTTGATGATCTAAATAGACATTAGACATTAAATCTATCAGTGATCACTGTAACTTTGAGTTGGTTAAATGAATGAAAACCAGCATGTGAGTTTATAAACAGCATTGTAAAGATTTCCATTCAATGAATTTCCCATTAGTGGCATTGCCATACAAAATCATCATTCATATATCTTCTATTGATATGTGAGAGAGATCCTACTTTCATTCAATACATAAATAGAGTAATATTGTAGCGCTTAAACATATACCAATGTTACAAACTTAACTCTCATATTATACTCTAGAAACATTAATTAATAGATAATTATTAATATAATCCTTTTTTTTATTTTTAAAAAATGTTTTTATTTATTTATTTATTTCTATTGTGAATTGTAATTTATGAAGTAGAAGCAGACGATTTATTTTGTTAACTATTTTAATTAAAATACGAGTTTAGAGTATGGCCATTGGCAACGAAAAAAAGTATTATATATTCTTTTTTTTAAACCCGAATTGGTTTTATGTATTCCTGAGCTGAGTAATGGAAAAAAAAAAAAAAACAGTTTTATAACGCCATAAGATGGCTAGAGTATTTCTTCAAAGAGTTTTCAGTTATAAAATAAGTTCATCTGCTTCAAAAAATACGTATATCTTTGCTACTAATTTGATTTAAATAAAATGTATATGTGTACATAACAAGAGCTGCATCATTTATAAGAAGTCATTTCACTACTGATTCGAAAATTGGCATAGCGCCAAACACATAAATAGTGAGTTCTGATTTATGATAACCAAAACGTATTAATTAGTAAGTAAATTCTACATCATCTACTGATGTGTCTATTGTTCTTTTATATCGATGCGCGACAGTAAAAAATATCACTATTATCAAGAGCCGAAGAATCCAATCTAGAAATTATCAAATAATTCTAATAAAAAAGAAAAATGAATTATTTATAGGTTAAAAATATAAAAAAAAGAAGTGAATCAATGCTACCAGAAGCTGAAGAATTTAAAACAGATGTTATCAAAAAATTCTAATAAAAAGGAAAAACGGTACAAAGTGTTATTTATACGCTGATAATGTAAGAAGTGGATCACTTAGAATTACAATCCAGAAATTATCAAAAACTCCAATAAAAATGGAAAATAATGCAAAATGTTATTTATATGACGGTAATGTAAAAAAGAAAAGAAAAAGAAGTGGATCGCTTGATATTACTAAAAATTGAAGGATCAAATCCATAAATTATCAAATAGTTCTAATAAAAAGGAAAAAAAAGAGTTGTTTATAGGTTAATAATAGAAAAAAATATTTAAAAAAAACCATGTCACCAGGAGCTGAAGAAATCAAAATAGATATTATCAAAAAATTCTAATAAAAAGGAAAAACGGAACAAAATGTTATTTATGCACTGTTAATATAAATAAAGTGAATCACTAAGTATTAACAAAAGCTAAAGAGCACAATCCAGAAATTATCAAAAAACAATAAAAATGGAAAATAATACAAAATTTTATGTATATGAAGGTAATGCAAAAGAAAAAAAAAGAGGGAGAGAGAGAAAAAGACGTGGATTTCTTAATATTACCGTAAGTTCAAGAATCCACTCCAGAAATTATCAAGAAACCCTTATAAAAATGGAAAACTGTCTAAGGTATTATTTATTTCCTGATAATGTGAACAAAGTAGATCAGTATGTATTACCAAAAGGTGAAGAATCCAATCCAGATATTATCAAAAAAAAAATTCTAATAAAAATAAACGATACAAAAGGTTATTTATATGCTGATAATGTGAAAACAGAAGTGTATCAGTTAATATTACCAAAGGTTGAAAAATGGAATCCAAAACTTATCAAAAATTTTTATTTATATGTTGACAATGTAAAAAATGTAATATTATCCCTCTAAACCGGTGATAATAAATAGGAAAATATAATAATGGAAAATTGGAGGGAATAAGGTTGAATATCTATATATATGTGTTTCAACAACAATTAATTATTCATTTTAAATCACTAAACATGCATCATGCGTTAAAGATTTAGAAAAACAAAACTTTTTTTTTGCAGTAAATGTTCAACAGGAAATATGCTTGGATCAGTTATGTTTTTATTGGGAAAAATATTCATATTTTCAGTCATTGTTTTAGATTCACTGCCAAATTTCCGATTAAATTCCCTTAAAAAGTCAACATTTTAGAATAACGATTGTCCTGACTATATTGAACTCATCTTCTAGTAATTATTTCGTATGATATTTGTGTTGATAATCATTGGAAGAATTTTCAGCAAAACTATTTGTTTTTTAAATACCTATTTAAAAAAAATCTATGTATATATATTTAAAAAAAGACCACCCAAGACATTAGAAAAATATATAATAAAAAAAGAACCATTTTTCTACTCATCAACAAGATGACGAGCTGTACCAAACGATTCTGTAGAATTCGCTACGGAATATTCATTTTCCAAAGAAGAACAATAGTTGTTATCGTTTTATATGAAACGATGAATCGATTTATTTATTTATTTATTTTCTTCCTGCGATAAAAAAAAAA
>JAOUZG010025323.1:4023370-4044526 GCA_026289955.1 Argiope argentata
GCCGGCTGTCAATGTGTTAAGATATCTATAGTTGTGTATGTAAGCATAGTATGTGTTTATAAGCATAGGCATGAAGTTCGTCCTATTATAAACTCTATTATCTATATAATAAACTATTTAAATAGAGTCATTTCGATAGGTATTTGCATTTCTTTGTGATTGTAATTGAACTCCAAATGGCGAATACAGTTTTAAGTGCATGGTCATTTAGTGGCATAACAACAGGAGAGGCAAGAAGTGGTACATAAGTAAATGAGACTAGTCTTAAGAAGTGTCATGTTGACAACTTGACAAGTCATTCCTGCATTTTTGTACTTTTGAAAGTAAAACTCCATATAAGTAAGGAAGGGAGAATTCCTTGACCTAAGGGGCAGTTTGGCAGGTCAGTAGGAACATACTGTGAAAAAATATATACACAGTCTAAAGGCTACGATGAATCAGTTAAATTGTAATGAAGGTATTTTAAGAGTCTTCGCGTTCAACCCCCCCCCCCCCATCAAATTGATAAAAAATTTAATTTAAAAAAAGGAAATCTACGGTTGTACATTTTAAGTTATCATGCCAGAACATTATTATTTTTAAGCGATTATTTGTCTTAATTAATGGAAGTCATTCACCAGTTTAAACCAGTTTGAAAAAATTAAGAGATTTCTCTCTCTCTCTCTCTCATGATAATTTTTTTTAAGCTTTCATTTTCAAATTTTCTAGCTGGTAAACAAAGTTTTGGAGCTCGACCTATTTTAAGATAAAAAAATCCCAGTAATTTCGACGAAAAGTTCACTATTACTGGAAGATTTTGTATAATTGGTAAAATCTAATCAACGTAATGCAGATTGATATTAAAATTATATTCTAGTATTTACAGTGTTTTGAGAAATACAATTAGTAAGAATACACTTATAATATCATTAAAGAATAAATATAAGTCTCGTTTTACAAAAGTACGATAGTTAAAACTAGAAGATAATTTTTTTAAAAAATCTTCCGAGGTTAATTATTTAAAGGAAGAAATCGTAAACAAGCTGGAAGATGACATCATTTCATAGAAACGATAAACAAAAAGCAATTGATAGTAACTTCAATTAAATATTTCAAACAATACTGGTAAAACCAACCCCAAAGGTCATGGGTCAGGTGACTCGCTGTTTACCAATGAAAAAGCGAATATTTTTTGCCCGTAAATTTCGGAGACACCAAACCTCCAAACTAAAACTTCATGTTCTCACATGATTAAATAAAATAGGAATTTATTTTTAATCCATTTTTAATGTTATCCTGATTATTTTACTAACATTTATATATTATATTAGAAAAGACAAATAAGTTCATTTTGTAGGCGGCACAAAGTACGTTTAAATGATTAAACTTTAATGCATTAATCAGTAAATCTAGAATGACGGTTGAGATAGATTGATCGTGATATGTATTAGAAAATCTATTCAATCAATGATTTTAGCTACACACTAACACTAAAACCACAACATTGAATCTATTCTATTTTTATTCACAATGGATTCAGCACATGTTAACACATGAACTGCATTCCGCTAGTTTAATTTTAAAATCTATTTGATATTTTGCAGGAAAAAAGGGACGTGATGTTACAGCATAGAATAAGATAATGTTGTGCATGTGCAGTTGAAATTTGTCCTACGAAGTGTCAGGTAATTTAACTAAGTTGAGCTCTCTGTCTCTTATTCAATAAATAAAAGTTTTTTTCTCTGTCTTAAAAAATAAACAAACATTATGAAAATTATTTATGAACTGGTAATTTATGACAGCGCTATAATAAATTGGAAGTAAATGCAAGACAAGGCTGTTATAAAATATTAAACTAATGCTAATTGACAGAACATAGATTAAGAGATCCGAGATTCAAGTTTAAAGATTTGAATCCCCAAATTAAAACATCATAGCATAGTAATGTTTTTTGGCTTGATTCACTTATCTTTAATCTATATTAAAAATGAATTCATAATTATATAGCAGTATTAATAAGTACACAAAAATGTATTTAATATCATCTAAAGTGCGCATGTAACATCTAAAGCATTATAATTAAAATAATTAAAAGTATTATTGCAAAAGTGTACCTTTTGAAAATTATTAAATTCTAAAAAACATTGTTCAGAAATAAAATAAGTATCGCTGAAAACTAATTAAAAAACTTTTTTAACGACATACAAATCAAGAAAAATACAGGAATATCTATCGATATATTTTTAAATTCAGAACACAATAAAAATTTAGAAATCTATTTTCTTATTAACCACTTGACATACGAATTTATTTAACTTCCTAATTAGATGACACATCCAACATTAAACATTTATTGTTATTTTAATTACTATAATAATGTAACGAGTTTTAAGATAATGAAAAGTGTCTAAATGATTCTGGCATTTTAAATTACTGAATACTTTCGCCTAATTGCAGGTTTTAAATTAATAATTCAATAATTCGATGCGCGTGTCAGAGACGTCATTGTATGTGAAGTGATTAAGAATTTATAATCCAATAGCAGCATTCCCAATTAATAGGATTGTGTTTGGAAATTTAGTAGTTCTAAGTTCGATTGAATTTTTCGAACTATTTTTGTGCCGTATGTCGCCTCTAAACACTATCAACTTAGAAGTACAATATGTGTCTAAGAAAGGGAAGGTATATTCTTTTGACAACATTTCTAGAGGTAAATATTTGCATGTAAAAAAACATCTAAATAGATTTCTAGTATTATATGTTAATGTTGACTTTCAGAAGGTTTTCCACCTCATTTCGACTTCATTTATTTTTTTTTCTTTGTTCCATTCTTTGAACACTATAATGAATCATTCCTATTTCTATTTATATGTTGAAACAGTATGATATACTTGACATGACACGTCATTTCGAATGCGAACGTTTAGAATTCCATGTTGCTCATGTGTTGCAACTTTCTTTCTTTTGATATAAATACAGACCATAAATAGCAGCAGCAACAAAGAATGAAAATTATGTGCATATATATATATACAATGATTCCACTAAGCATGGGAACGATGGGTTTATGAATAAATGTATATTTGTTTTCAGCGCATAAAAACATTTCAAAAGGTCATTTATTTAAGCTAAACGGCGACAAATATTTCTGGAATATTATTGCTGAAATAAAAGGAGACACAATATAAACATACATGAAAAATATATTTCAAATATTCAACGCTCTGTGATGATCGAAGTTTGTTGCAATCCAACAGAAGCAAAGTATTTTAATGGTTGTAGCAAAATTTATTACCTTTACTTCAACCACAGAAGACAAAAAGGGAAAGAAAACAAGAAACCGAATTTGCAAGTTTTGCTTTGTTGAATGCAACATGTTTTTACAGATGTTCTTTTTACGATGAATGTTAATAAAATAAGATGTAGACAATACAACTTAGGAAGAGACAAAATGATTTCGTATTGTTTGAAAATAACGGCTATAAAATTTATTGCCTTCAGCTGACATTACAAAGAGCAATTTTAGGTTAATACAAAATGTCATTCGGTCATCTCTGCGTTAATCAGGTTTGATAGGAAGTCAATATTATTCTTTCAATCCAGCTATATGTATACTTCAAATGATTGAGTTAACAATGATGATTCATACTTATTCAGAACATTATTTGATTATTTTATTAAAGAATCTTTGTTATGAATATAAATGTACGAACATTAAATTTGTTTTTGTTTTGTGACAATACAGAGAGCAATCTGCAAGAATGATAAAATTTCCGAGATGGTACTTCAATACAATAATAGTTCTACGAAATGTATAAAACAAAAATGAGATTAAGTACAATACCGGATATCTTATTTTACGACGGCATATATAAATTCAAATTACATGAAGAATTCATGACTGATGTTTTATCAAAAACAAAACAAAAAAATACTATTAAAAAAAGAAGCACTTCTACAAGACGAATTAGCATTAAAATAAACTTTCGATTTAAAATATGCAAATTGGAAATATCAATACTGAAAATGAATATAAATTATCAAATAATTAATTAAATTTGAGACAAATCATTTTCCATTCAATTATTTATTGAATTCAATGTTCCTATTTTATCTTTTTTTTCAAAAGGAAATTACGTATGATCATCTAACACAATTAAACTTTAATGTAAGTAGCTTTTCATTATAAAAAAATAATATAAATAAAATATAATATAAAATATAATATAATATATTATAAAAATAATTATAAATTTTATTTAATTGACTGAACTTTTTCACCTTAGCTATGAATTTTTGTTTTAACACTGGGTAACTAGAAATTGAATGGATTCTATTAGAATACTTTTGCTAGTTTTTCATGTAAGATTATATCTTTTTATGTATATATATTAAAGTATAAATAAGTCAAATATCTTTATAAAGCTCTTTAAAAAAATATATTATTTTTAAAAAAAATATCTATATAGTTTCTAAAAATTTCAAAATATTCCCGGTGACTTAATTTTTAATTTTTTTTCTATTATTTTTTTCTTGTTTCTCTGTATAAATCTGTTTGGAAGAAAACTGAACATGATTTTGCAATTCCATTTAATTTCTTTTAGAACTATTTTTTGCGCACATACACTGTATTGAAACTACATGAGAATTTGTTTTAGATATTATTTATCATTGAAAAATGAGAAAATAATGAGCATGATACCAGAGTCGATACCCCCACTCTTAAAACCTATATTTCGCGTATGTGAAAACATCTGACCACCAAATATGTATTTAACTTTGTAAATATTCTTTCCCTCGCTAAGAGACACCTGTTTGACCGTTATGACATCCAGTCAGCTGTGGGGTGAACTGTATGACTCTCTCTCTCTCTTTGTAATTGTTCCAGATAAGGGATTGTCCACCGTAATAGGATGGATCATTTGGACTTTGAGTCGAGTCCAGATAATGAAACTTGCAGTTTCTGACCTACCAAAAGAAAATTGTTTCTTAAAAGAAGAAGAGAGTCAAAAATCTTCGGATGTAAATCTTTCTTTATTGGGGATGGTCAGCTACGAGGGTGGATCCTTAACGAATATTCCCTCGGTCAACTGGAGACTACTGAGGATATTTCTGAATAATTATTGGGTCACCAGGATCTCAAAGGCACCAATGCGGAAATGAGAGGTGGAGTTTTCACAGAAGATAAAATGCAAGATTTTGGAGGAGAGAAATGAAGCAAATGTGCTGAATAGTTCTAGAGAGACTTCGTAATTTCGAGGTCCTTGGAGGATCATCGTTTGAAAGAAGCTTAGCGTGGATCGAGCTTCTGATTTAAGATCCACCCGATGATTATCGGTGGATCCCTTGAGCTACACAGGTAGTAGTCTGATGCGCTAACAACCTGTTAGTTTTTCTTGTGAGGTTCTTTCAGTTAAATTAATCAAGAAACTATTGATGTAAACTGTTAACAGAGATGTAAATATTACCAATCATATTAACTAGATGAGAAGGAGTTGTTTTTCTGTATATAAGGTTGTAAATAGAGAATTTGTCTTTAAACGCTACCTTCTTATTTGATTGGACAGGATCAAGTTATTATAATGTTAATACCATCACCAGACAGATCTTTCAACAGTCATCCATCGACCCCGAAGTGGAGACTTACCACCAAAACAATGTGGTTTCTTTCCCAGGCCGAAAAGAATACTTAAGGGAAGATAGTCTAAGCACCCTATGCAAGCACACTCAAAAATATCGTCAAAATAAGACGACCGTGAAATTAGTCTGCAGGATCGGAACCTCAAACAAATACAGAGTATGTGTCTACGAAGCACATAAAGCTCGGGGGCTCCGTGCTCTCCAGCCAGGCACGTACTCTGAATAAGTAAAAGAATAACCACTTAAAAACAACTCCGTAGACCGACTACCCTACCCCTTGAACTACTTGTCGCACTGCCGCTCTTAAGATTTGCTGACTCCGCCGTGCGGAAAGACTTCTTGTGCCACTATGAATAAAAAGTTCTCCAACACCGCTTTGGACTATTGTCGCTTGTTTTTTTTATAGTCCCTGACTTCTTGAAGTTCCCAAGTGGAATCTTCGCATAGTCTTAAGAGATTTTAACAGGTGAGGTTCGAGTGATTTCCATAATCTTTTTTGACACTTTTAACGAATCTGTTTCATCGAGGATAAAATTGACATTTTTATTCGTGATTCACTCAACGAATTTTTGTTTATTGTATAAGGAATTAAAATAATTTTATAACCTTGCATTATTTTAATTATTGAATTAATTAACATTTGAATTTGACGCTAGATAATGTCAAATTATTAGTTAATACATAGTTGGTTTCAAACCAGATAATATTTTGGATTTATGAAAAATTTGCAGGATTAAAAAAATTTGTTTATATTCAGCATTAGTTAGATTACGAATCAATAAGAAATTTAACCACCGTCGTTCAATGTATAACCAGCGCTAGCGGTCTTCCCCACACTTTGCCGTACATTCTCAAATAATTGTACAATATTAATGGAATGTAATATTTACTGCATGCCATTGGTTGTTATTGCATGTTATTAATACTGCATGCCATCCGTTTTTTTTTGTCTCACTAGTATTGTAAGGAAAAAATAATGAGGATTATTATAAATGAGCATTAACATTTGCTTCAAATAGGAAGGGACAGTTAAGAAATAAACGATCAAATCCTTATGGCAATGTTTTGAGATTTGGACGTGATGCCAAAAGCAACAACTTGATATAAAAAGGTGTAGTTATATTTAACTATATTTCATACACAATATAGTTTTTATGTCTTAACAGAGATTTTGAAATGATGAGTTCCTGAATTTTTTAAAGAATATTAATGGCATGTAATATTTACAGCATGCCGTTGGTTATTACTGCATGTCATTGGTACTGCATGCCATCCCCTCTTTTTGCCTCACTAGTATTGTAAGAAAAAAATAATGAAGATTATTATAAATGAACATTAACGTTTGGGTCAAATAGGAAGGGACAGTTAGGAAATAAACGAGCAAATCCTTAAGGTAATGTTTTAAAATTGGACGTGATGCCAAAAGCAACAACTTGATATAAAAAGGTGTAGTTGTATTTAACTATATTTCATACACAATATAGTTTTTATGTCTTTACAAAGATTTTGAACTAAAGAATTTCTGATTTTTTTTTTTTTTTTTGAAAATCTGCCTTCTAATTTCAGGCAAGAAAGAAATGTCAAATAGGACAAATAAAGTAAACACATAATATTATTTAAGCTATTAATTTACCAGAACGATTTCATCGAATTTCCATAAAAATCTAAGTCAAATTCAAGAATTCGGATAACAATAACGCCTTAATTCGTTAACTAAATATCCTAAGCAATCCGTGTGGAGTGCAAATCAAGAATAACCCGATTGTCGAAAATTGTACGCCATTATGATTTTCGATCACTTCTGTGGCAGAATCAAAGAGGCATGATGCGAAATATTTTATATCCTAAGCAATCCGCGTGGAGTGCAAATCAAGAATAAACTAATGTCGAAAATTGTCCACCATTATGATTTTCGATTACTTCTGTGGCAGGACCAAATAAGCATGATGCGAAATATTTTATATCCTAAGCAATCCGTGTGGAGTGCAAATCAACAATAACCCAATTGTCGAAAATTGTACACCATTATGATTTTAAATCACTTCTGTGGCGGAGCCAAAGATACATGATGCGAAATATTTTATATCCTACGCAATCCGCGTGGAGTGCAAATCAAGAATAACCTAATGTCGAAAATTGTACACCATTATGTTTTTGATCACTTCTGTGGCAGAACCAAAGAGGCATGAAACGAAATATTTTATAACCTAAGCAATCCGTGTGGAGTGCAAATCAAGGATAACCCGATTGTCGAAAATTGTCCACCATTATGATTTCCTAAGCAATCCGCGTGGAGTTTAAATCCAGAATAACCTAATGTCGAAAATTGTCCACCATTATGATTTTCGATTACTTCTGTGGCAGAACCAAAGAGGCATGATGCGAAATATTTTCCCATGCCTCAAAACCAGAGGAGAGCACCCGTCTGCTTGCGAGCCATCTCCCTGATCGATCCACCAGCCAAACCACAAGGAAAGCTCTGAGCGCTGATTGAATCATACGACTGACTTCACTCCTTGATCAGTGGACTATCACTCCCGACTGCGAGCGCAATAGCCCTGAATAAATGATGAAAGAGGCCCGGAGCAGTGCTTAGTGCGGATGCCTGAGTTGACAGGCCGTGTTAAAGAGCTCCGGCAAGCGAGGTCGAAGATGATATCGCCGTCATCTGGTCTTCCCGGGGAAGGGAGATAGTCATCGGGAACATGAGGTATTTTGAACATCGAACGTGTTGTCCCACCTGTGAAATTAATTCGTCACCAGTGGATGGGAAACGACGATGTATGGATTCACCTGCCCATCCCCTTCCAGCTTGATTATCTGGGATTGGTTAGAAGTGGTTAGTGACTTTTTAATTAAGGTCTTTATAGGGGTGGATCAGATTGGAAAGTACTCATTTGCAGATGAGAATGAATTGGGAACATTTTTCATTAAAGTTACTGATTGTGTTGAAAGTTATAGATTTTAGTTAAATGAACTGATTCATTTGCAAGATGTCCACAGAAAGATTTGTTGTTCAGAAAGATAAAAAGATTTTTTTTGAGCGAAATCAATTGAAAACTTATGTACAAAAGAAATTTTTGGAACAAATTTATACAAATTTTTAATTAATGAATGGTGATATAGTAACATTGAAAAATCTCGACTTCGTGAATGGATATTGATGAATTCGTGACCTAATCTACCAATGTTCAATTAAACGGGCTTGATCTGTCTTTTTTAAATCATTTTTTAAACATAAAGCAGCTACATCTGAAGACGCCACAAAACCATACACAACCAAAAATAAACAAGTCTAATTAAATTTTAGAACAAATACTCAAAATAAAAGTTGTTGCCAACTTAAGTTTTTAAATTCTTTCGTTGGCTCTGCAGTATTGATGCCAGATCCAGATTTAAAGCTTTGAATCGGCTCAGGAACAACCAGGGATACCGATAATTCCTAAGCAAATCTCTTATTGATTCTTTTCCACATATGTAGTTCACCATAAATCTAAATAACGGGTGCCGATTCACATGGTATCACTATGCCGTTCATACACCACAGCAATAAACTATCGAGAAAATGCCGGTGACACCACATAGGAATTACCTGAGTTAGTATTTGTTTTTTTATTTTTTAAATTTAATTTTAATTATTTACTATTTATTATTTTACTTTTGTTACAAAAATCATTATTGTTTTAATTATTTATTTTAAGAAAATAAAAATTATTTTCTCCCGAAAGCTTCCTAAACCAGCCAGCGACAGAAGTCGAACCCTTCAGCTACAAATAAAAGAAATCCAAACAGATTTGAGGACCGCATAGTCCTCAGAAGTTCGTCCCAAAAATGCTCTGATGTAGCTTTCAAGAAGGGGAATAAATCTAATTAAAATAAATAATTCAGCGTTTTAAGCCTGGGAATCCAGAAATATTTGTAATTTGGAAACATAATTAAACTGATCTTTAAATAAAGATATGGGAATATAAGTAGAATACAACAATGGAAATTGCCGATTTTATAAATGCTGTAACATAGAACTAAAAGAAAATTAGTTCTTTTAGATCAAAAATAATTTATTTGTCGATTTACAAAAAATGATACCAAAGTCATACAGAACTTTTTAAGATTGAAATCACAAAACATTCGCATCACGTGCAGTGTATATATTTCATAAAAATTAATTAATTAAAAATATATACTAAGGTTGTTATTCGCTAAATAGTTGAAATAAATAGTCTAAATAGTGAATACAATTTCGATAGGAAATATGGTTTTGAGAACTTAATAGTGAACATAATTTTGATAGAAAACATAATTTTGAAGATTTAACTGATAAATACATAATCGTTATACGTTCAGGCCGTTATTTCGTTACAACGAAGACAAACATATATAAATTTACAGCAACAAAAAATATACAACAAAAAACAAAAAGACAATTTCGCTTAGTGACGAATTCTTAGAAACAGGCTTACTTGCACATTCTGACAAAAAGTGCTGACTTGCGAATTTTTATAAATAGAAATTTTGATAAATGTTGGCAACATTCTTGAGTATACCTTTACTTTTTTTACCTTCGTATCTCTTATTCAAAGAATCATTCATTTTCTTAAATACTTCCAAACAAACCCACACAATCCTCCACCCCTCAAAAAAAAAAAAGTGGCAAGTTAAAAAATAGTATGAATTGTAGGAAGTGGAAATTTTTTTTCACAAAAGGCTTATTTAGGGAATTGCCAAATATAGATGCAAAATATATTTTTAGTATCGCCAATTCACGATTACAACTCGGTAAAACACGACTGAATATCTTTAGCAAAGTAAATATTATTGTTACATGTTTTAAATGAACTGAAAACTTTTCATTTTTTTAACCTCTAAAATGCTATGCGTAAAATTTGCATCATATTATCTTTTTTTCAAATTTATAACTGAAATTAAATTGTTAAAAGACACTAGGATTCGGCAAAACAATATAAATAAAATATTTGAAGCATTTTGTGGAATTTTAATTGAATTATTAAATCAGTTTCGGGGAAAAAATCTAATTAGATCAAAAATTAGATCAAAACAAAAACAATTAAAGGATTAAGATAGAAAAATAAGATATGAGGTTATTTTTTATTTACTGAATTATCGTTCTGTTTCGAAGATACAAAATATTTCGAAGCTAAAAAATACCTTGTACATGGCTCGCATAAAAGTTGGATTTTAAGTGACATTGAGTCCAGGGCTTGACTAAGGCAGGGGCATACGGGGCAGTTGCCCCAGGCCCTCACAAAAATGAGGGCCCCCAAATCGAAAAGAAATTTTATGTTACGTTTCTTTTTTTAATGAATCTTTTTCATTACCAAAGTAGTGAAGTTGTGGGGGGCCCAAAGAAGTTTTTGCCCCAGGGCCCCTAATAGGCTGAGTCGGGCCCCGATTGAGTCTTGACTCGGGGTCACTACAACACGGAAAATGAATTTAGAGAAATATTACTTTGAACCTTTAAAAAACCAAGAGAAAATAATGTAAACGTATATGTCTCACAAAAACGGGTCTCTCTTCTAAAGAAATTTAAAATTAAATATTTATTAAAAATATTTAATAAAATTAAAAGATTAAATATTCGATTAAAAAATAGACGATTTAATAACAGGAAGAATTAACAGAGATTTTATTTGATAAAATATATATCTATATTATATTTCACATGTTTTTAAAAAATAAATAATAGCAATTAATACAAAATATTAACTACGACGAGCTCTTTAATTTCGTAGTAAGTCTTTTCATGAAATATAGTTTTAAAAAAGAGCGTGAAATGGAATGCAATATGTTTAATAGTAGATATGAAATATTTCAAAAACACAAACTGTAAAATGCAGTGTTGGTTTGCTATCAAAACATTGAAATAATATTCAAATATTTACCGCTTATTATTCTCAATAACAAGCACAAACATGGCAAACTGTAGAATTAGAAAATCCCAATTAAATTCTTCTTTAAATCTTGAAGTCACACTATCATATAAATGCTGACGTAACTAAATGTGCAAAAGATAAAATTCTAAAATAAAACGCTTTCTTTATCATCATCATTATTATTAAAGTATAAACATCCTAGTACCATTCCTTAATTATTGCAACTTGTCTTCGATATGCAAATTATGTGCTTTTATGTTATTTGTGTTTTCATTTAAACTCCTTTCCTCTCCTCCGATTGCTATTAGGGCTACACATTTGTAGCTGACTCATTTTAATTACGTTTCATGTAAGATTTTCTGCTCTGAGTTCTTCAGAAAAAGGAATAAATAAATAATAAAAAAAAAATGAATGAACGAAATCATCCAATGCAGCTTGCTTCATTCGTTATTGTTAATGATTTTGGCAATTTGCAACTGAATGTAAATCCATATTTTCCGAATAAGGAAATAAAAAAATAAAAAATAAAATAAATGGCGAAATCGTTTGCTATCTGCTTTTGTTGCCATTGTGTTGATATATGAGCAACTGAAGGGGGGGAATGTATAATAATTGATTGTGAATTTGCGTTTTTCGGTTTGTATCTTCTTCTTTCTATTTATTCCCGCCGTTTCTTTTAATGTTTTCCGTGATGAATAATGTTTGTTGTTCGCGACATACAGATGGGCGAACAGTTACTTTATTCGTGTTTCGAAATATAATAACAAGCGCTAAGAATTCGCTTTGTTTGACAAAGAATAAAATCTTGCAGTAAATAAATCGAAAAGAACATTCATCAACAGATCTCTCTTCTGCTAGGGAATGAAATAAATGTGAGAGAATGTTAATTTGAAATGGAAAATGGTTGATTGGCTTCGAATCGGAGAATAATTTGTTCGATTTTTTTTTGTTATGAAAGGAATTTTGAATCTCTTCTAAAATAAAAGAATTAATTCAAATTGATTGAATTAGAAACAATTTATAATTGAATCTCACATTTCTTATTGCATTTGCATGGAATCTAATATAATGACTCAATAGTGTCTTCAAGAATGATATAACACGCCCAACATATCTTCTTTATATACAATTTATTTTAATTTTAAATCAACGTCTATTAATTGTCCTTTTTGATATAAAGGAACAAAAAAAATGGAACAGAAATAAATTTATTGAACTTAGCCAGCAAGAGTTATCGCCCCAAAACATTCACTTTAATCACATCAAGATTTGATTTTTGCTGTTTTACTGGAGCAATTTTTAATATATCTCATCTATTTAAACTCTAACCTCTCACATAGTATCGCCTCAAACCGTATGATTGGTGCATGATAGCCTACTTTTGGCTTCCTACGCCAAACTTCGGTCAAAATAGGGGACCGATTCTTTCAAGGATACATATTTTTCAATCTCTCTTACCATTTCATACCCAAATTCCTTATTGTTATTTATAATGTAAAAAATAATTACTGCAGTATGTCTCAAAATTTTCTGTACTGCGTTCGTGACGTCTTTCAGTGGGTGTACTTGAATAAGTTAATAAGAATACATTCCCGGTGCGTATTCCTCTTGTTGAGATGCCATCCTCATCATCTAACTGCTTCAAAATAACGAGATCCATCCTCAAATAGCCCACTTATTGCTTTCAAACGGGACATAAATGTAACTAAATAAATTAAAATTTGCAGATTTCAAATCTCGTTCACTGTAGTAGAGTTTGTGAACTGTGATAATAATATCAGGGTTTCAGAACTATACATAATTGGAGACACATTGTCTGATTCTATTTTAAGGGATGATAAAAAAAAGGAAAATGAAAAGAATAAAAATTATTCTTTCTTCCTTTAAAGACGGTACGGATTTCTTTAGAAAACTTCTAACTTTTTTTTTTTTTTTTGCTTAAGCATTAGAGGAAAAAAAAATGAAAATGAAATCTATTATATGCATATTTGAATGTAACATATCAGAACATCATTTCTTGAACGGCCAAGCACCACGTGCTCATGCAGGTTAAATTATATTTTTATTTATTTTGATTGCTTCATTGAATGAGTCACTTTAGTATTGCAAACGATCCAAAAAACTTTGTCTCGCATTTATAGCTTAAAAAAATCTCACATTTCCTATTTATTTCATTTCATATGATCACGTGCTCAAAATGAAATTTTTCTACGTTTTATTTGCTGTAGTCATTAACTTATTTTTTTTAAATCAGAGCTTTTGTAAATGCAATGACAACGCGTTACTAAAAGCTGATTCTTTGAGATGCTCGTACAGATAACAAAATTTTTATTTTCGCCTACAGATTTTTGTTGACGCCAAAACCCTCATCATGTTCTGACTTGATAAAAAGATCCATTCATATTGTTGTAACTAATACTCCCAGACAGTCAATAGCTCAAACTACAATTTAACACACACACACACACACGCACGCACGCACACGCAGTAATTAAATACATACACGCATGCAAATAAAATAAGAAATATAGAATTGCAGTATATCAGTAATACATATATCACATCAAAATCAGGACCTGACTAAGGCAGGGGCATACGGGGCAGTTGCCTCGGGCCCCTACATAAATGGGGCCCCCAAATCGAATAAAAATTTTATTTTACGTTTTCTTCTTTAATGAATGTTCTTCATTATTTAAGTAGTGAAGCAAAGGGGCCTCAAAGAAGTTTTTGCCCCGGATCCCAAATAGTTTAAGTCCGGACCTGATCAAAATCTACTTATGATATCTGTTTCTAAATCCATTCGATATCAATATCTAAAATACATCTCAATGGTACGATTTTTCAATTTTTTTATGGAAGCATTTTTAATTCTAAATTCTAATTATTATTTTCGATATCATACAGCCGATTATTTTACTATTTTAAATAATTATTTTAAAATAAAGTTACAATAAATAATTGCCGTGTTAATTTGTAATAATGAAGGATTCATATTACAATTACGATAATAGATATTTTTCGGTTACTTTAGTTTCTTGAACGATCCATAGATGGTGCTTTTCTGCGAGTAGCAAAACTTCCCCGTTTATGCCAAGGATATGCATTGCGATGCCTTCTGTATTCAGGAAGAAAATAAAAACTCCGGTTCTCTCCCATCTCCGGGAAGAGGAGTAACACATTTCGCAGGAAGGAGATTCCTCTCCATCGCCAAGGAAATGTCCTGACGCGTGGTTATGACAGAATGGGGCCAGAGTGATGCACGACGACTTCCACACAAAGAGAGAAACTTGGGCGACAAAAGCGGGACCACTGCTTTATTTGTATTTTTATTTTTTTTAGGTCAGGGGGAGGAATGGCTTCACTCCACTTTTTTCGATATATATAGCCGAGATGGACAAAAGGGGTGTGCGAAAAAATAACGATTTCTTTTTATGATGTTCGATGCGTGACTTACGGGTTAACAAACCTTTTCATTGGAGGAAATAGTTTGTAACAGAACTCATTTTTTATGAGTTTAGCTGCTGGTCATCAATTTTCAAGAAGCTGGAGTGCAAGTGACGGCTTCTGACCAGAATCGCCGTTGCCATTTTTTTTTATCTCTCTCGTTTTCTTTTTCGAATTTCCCATACCTATGCTTCGGGGTTTTTTTTAGAATCCAGTCTATTTCGTTGTTATTCACTAGAGAAAGAAAATTTAAGTGAAACAAAATTTATCTCTCTCTTTTTTGTTGTTGCTGTATGTATTATATATATTTTTATATTTCTTCAAAAAAGATACTTGGTACTGTTTTCGCTTTGTCGATACTCCAGAAAAGGAAATAAAGAAAAGTGCGCGATGTTTCTGAGTGGATCGAACTATAGAAATATGTGCGAAATTCTCCGACTTTTTATAGGCGATAAAAAAA
Source organism: Argiope argentata (assembly GCA_026289955.1). Classification (NCBI taxonomy): domain Eukaryota; kingdom Metazoa; phylum Arthropoda; class Arachnida; order Araneae; family Araneidae; genus Argiope; species Argiope argentata. Next base: position 4,038,785 of record JAOUZG010025323.1, read on the forward strand.
TTAAAGACAAAGATAAAAAGGTGTAACCTATTTTTCAAAAGATTCAAAAGATATATATATATATATATATATATATATATATATTAAGTGCATGCTGATAAAATAATATAAAACAATGAAAGCGAGGGTAGGCATTATATCGTTGACGATCGATAGGTGAACTGCCAAGGCATTTTGGAGTGATCGCCTTTCCTGAGAACTACGACGAGCATACTAAAAGGAACCGACGAAAGATTAAAGGAACATATTTCTGACGAACTGTTTAAAAATGTGCGTTAAACAAAGTGAAATAATAAAACTGAACTCTGAATTCAAGGAATGTTTTTCAGAATTTACTAAACTAGAATCGTTATATTCATGTGTATACCCAAATGTTCAATATCGATGGCGAAGAAATAACTGAAAACATGAATTATATATTCTCTTTATCTCTTGAGGGAAAACGAAGTTTTTCTCTTTCAAAACAGCATAAATATAAAAGCATTTATTTCAGAACCAAAGAATGACTTTTGGAATCTAATGGAAGGGGTAAAGTATCCTAATTTAAAGAAAGTTGTGTATAATTTGGCATCGTTTTTTTGGCTTTACCTACCTGTGTGAATCTACATTTTGAGTGATGAGTGTTATCAAGACAACGTATCATTCCCGTTTCACAGATGACCGCTTAGAAACCATTGCAAGATTAACAATCAGTAATTATATAACGAGATATTCAAGATTGGCGAATAGCATGCAGACTAAGTCTTCTACTTATTATAACAACGAGAATTTTCAGTTGAAAATGATTGATTTTTAATGTGTTTTTTGAATTGTTTGAAATGAAATGCATCATTTGATATTACTATATTTGTGATTATTATTATTATGTTTGTATCTTGCTGCTATTATTTTGGTTGCACTATGTAAGTAAGTAGATATTCCGTATTTAATATTAAGTTTTAATAAATACTCTGCAGACGTAGAAGCACAGGGGTAACGCGTCTTCCCAGTTATCCTTGCGTTCTGGGTTTGAGTCCCAGTTTGGGCATAGTTGTTCTTCATCTGTTCTATTCGTGTGAATGGGTGACTGTGCCCCTCTGTAAGAAGGGGATGTGCAAGCAAATGTGATGAGTGTGTAGCTAAGTCGTACTCGTGGCCCTAGTTGGCGCTTCTTCAAAAACAAGAGACGCTTCTTTCGGCTTAAATCTGCTGTCGTATCAGCGGGGGGCTTGTCCAATATGGCAAGTGCCATAAGCAACAACAGCAACATGTATATCACATTGCAAAAGAAAGATTCGCAATTACTTTTATTGGAATTACTCTCAGACTCTGGTTTTATATTGCCACAATGTCATATGATGATTCTAACTTTTTGACAAGGTGTCTAAAATATTTCGACCGGATACTGTCTGAGACTCTACAAATATAGATCGAAATAGACATAAATACTGATTGATTTCTCAATAACATTCAAGCATCTCATAAGACATGTGCTTTGTTTATGATGTTTATACTATACCAATGCTATCTAATTATTAAAGTAGATACTACTTAAATCAATCAGATAATCTAAAAATATTTTAACAGTGATTTAGCGGTGATCGAATGTTTAGTTTATTCTGTATATGATTATAACATAATAATTCGAATGTGATACCTGAGTAGCTAAGACGTACTCTTGGCCCTAGTTGGAGATACTTAAAACAAGAGACGTATCCTCGGCTTACAGTCACTGATTGGACCAGCGGATTTGTCCATGGCAAGTGTCATTAGAAACAACAACAATAAATATTATAGATATTTTTTTTAGATGGCTACTGGGTGGACCTCAATACCTTGAAAACATTACAAGCACCCTATACACTGGAAAAGGATGTTCATCCATGAATTAAAGAAATTAATAGATTCGTTTTATTTTTAAAATCTCATTTGCAATCTTTCCACAATAAGAAGGCACCATCATCTGATTTTATTGTTTCCACCTCAAATATTATTACCACCCTCTACATCCGTCCCATCTTTTCTTCTGTTTGAAGGAAATGCCGAGCCCTCGAAAAGTGCACCCCCCACCACCTCAACAACGACCCCAATTGGTTTTCTTCTTGGACAATAGATCGAGCGATAGAGCACGCACTTTCGTTTATTAAGTCCCCTTTCAGAACTATTAAATTGGACGGAATGAAGCGTTGCTTGACGAATTCTTCACTTAAAACGCGAGGAATCTGATTGCCATTGTTTCACTGGTTGAGGACGTCTGTCTCGATGGAGTGGTAAAAGGGAGGGGGTGGGGTGGCTGAGAGTAAAATATTTTGCCGGAATGAAATAAAAGGAAAGGGGGGGAAGTAATAAGCAGCGACTGCTTGATTAAGCCTGATTTCAATAATGCCTCTGCGCCTTCTGATGAACATTTTGGCGCCTTTTAAAGTGTTTGGCGACACTATAGAACAAGGAGAATGTAATTATTTAAAAGAATTGCGCGTTGTGTGGAGACGAATTCTTCTAAAATTCTGTGTTTGTCAGACTCCCATATATATATTATATTTATTCTAGTCAGAATCCTGAAAAGACTAGGGTTTAAGTCTAATGTTACAAATTTTCATATTAGGCAACAATCCTTTATATTTTCAATATTAAAAATGTTAATTTTATTTAATGTTTCTTCCAGTGAATTGGAATCTAAATCGAATTTTAAAAATAATGTGGACACGTAAATTTAACTCACTCAATGCATGGACTAGAGGATTAAAAACACACTTACTACAATTCCAAAACATTTTTATCATGTGAGAACATGATGTTTTTGGCGTTAACAAAAATCCGTAAAAGAAAAATAAAAAACTTATTTTCTGCACAAGCATTTCAAAAAATCAGATTTTAATAACGCGCAACCATTCTATTTACAAAAGCTTTGATTTTTTTTTAAAAAAATAAGTTAATGACTACCGCAAATAAAACCTAGAAAGATGTCATTTTGAGCACGCGATTATATGAAATGAAATAAATTGGAAATGGGATATTTTTTAAACAATAAATGCGAGACAAAGTTTTTTGGATCGTTTGCGATACTAGAGTGACTCATTCAATAAAACAACTAAAATGAATAAAAGTATAATTTAACTTCCTCGAGCACATGGTGCTTGGCCGTTCAAGAAATTCTGTTCTGACGTGGTACATTGAAATATGCATAGAATATTTCATTTTAATCTTTATTATCATATTATTTTGTTTTTAAACTAGTGTCGTTTTTCCTTCCTAATATTTTCTGAACGTTACAATTGCAATACTTCTTTTATTTTCCGTAATTTACAATATGAGTAAATTGGTGAGGAATTTTTCTGCATAATTTATAATGTCCATTCAACTTAAAGGAAAACTGGGAGTTTCTCATTGAAATGATGTAAGTTTATAATACCCGTATACATGGACTACTGGTAACGGAACTTCTTAACTTGAAGTTACGAATCTTTTTACATTACATGAAGTCATATACCACCAGATGACACTCCTTATGTCAGATGACATCAGATCGGTCAGATGACATCGCTACCATATGTAAGATTAAAATAGGGGTTCCTTCTGACGGCACCCCTATTTTAATCTTACATATGGTAGCGATATTTAACATCCTTCTATGCTGAAGGGAGATGAATCGAATAGAATACCACCCTCGATAACTTCAAGCATTTCACCAATAGTGATAAAAGCAGTGATTCTACCTGCATTTTGCATACACAGAAAGCACCTCCCCAGGAGGCTCTAATGGCAATCAACCACGATCTCATCAAAAGGGGAATGCGCTCCTCACGAGGCACCCGGGTCAGGCCCAGACTGACAGCGGATCAGCCAAAATGATACCCGCACTCGAAGGGAGAAGAAGTTCACCTGACGGAGTTGCTAATAACTTTCTCGGCGAGGCAAGGTAGAGGTGTTAGAAAGGCCAAGGTTACCCGGTTGGGTCCAGCCTATTTTTCACACTGGCCTTGGGTCGTTTCTCTCCGAGGAAGGTGGCGGTGCGAGATTTTTGTGTCTGGCAAGTCATCTCCCCTCCGAAAAAGTGACGCTCGCTCGCCAACAGGGCCTCATGGAAAAATTTTATTGGGGCGGTACCAGATTGATGGAGGTTCCCTCCTCTTGAATTCCATCTTTGCGCTTATTGAGAATGTAGATTTGACAAGCACAAGCCGTCTCTAGACCAGTTCACGACAGGATTCATGATTGTGGTTTGTATAAAAAAAGCGGAACTATCCATTGGATTCAATTACGTAATCAAGGACGAAGTTTAATTGTTTGGATTTTAACGTACTACTACAAACTTTACAAAAATGTGAGCAATTTATTTTTGAAAATTGAACCGAACCTATTCCGTTTTTCGGTAAATTAATAAGAATACATTTCCGAAAAAAGAATGGTTAGAACTTGCGAATTGTGGTCTCAAAGTCTGTATATTCTGGGGCTAATTTCCGATTTCAGAGTTGGACCAAACGGCGTTTGTTAGCTTTCATTGTAAAAACTCGTAGAAGATAGCAACATTAAGATAAACTAATAAACTAAAACGAAAAAGGACTTGTGAAAACTATTGCTCTCATATTTCACCAAATTTATAGATTTCCATGAGATTTTAAACAAAACGAACTCAGAAGAAGTTCGTCATACGGCTAAAGAATATAAATTAATGTATTAATTACAAAATGAAGAGAACTAACTCGGTAAAATTTGACACACATATTTAACATCTAAAGAGTAGTTTCGTATTAAATTTAGAACCAAATCATTCCAGGGGTTTGCAGCAGTCAGTCAACAGTACTTTCACAGTCATATAAACGTGATAACTAAAAAAAATGTATTGTAAACTAAAAAAAAAAGTATAATATATTAAACTAAAAAAATGTATTGTGTACCTATGTAATTTTGAGACTTTCTAATTCTGAGTCGATTTTTATTTTTAATCGGTCGGTAAAAATATGTCCAAAATACAATTCAGTTTTCTCTTGCTGGTAAAATTATTAACTGCTCCAAAACGATTAATCATCAAATTTGTCATTGAATAGATCATTTCTTAATATTGTTCGTCAACAGCATGCGGAATTATAATACATGGTTTTGCTCTAATAACGCAATATATATATGTAGGATATCCCACGGTGCTATTTTGTTTAACCATCATTTGTGCTCTCATTTTTGCTTTAAACAACATCCGATTGTAGGTGAAATTCAGAGTGAGAATGGTGAAAGGTCAGGTCATTTCCCATAGGACGATAATTTCAATTAATACAACATTCCAGAACGACGCCATATAGCGAGCATCCGTAGAATTGATACAATTAATATTCAGGCAGAGGCCTACTAACCACGGTACGAAAAAAAAAAAAAAAACGTTTCGCGCATCAGCGTTTCCCGCTCGCAAAGCTGAGCAGTAAGTTATTATTTCAGTCATATAATGCTTTTTTTTTCATTTCTAACGCCCTCCTTGAGGGAATAATCTAACCTTCTGTTTGTTTAATATCTCCATGTTTTAATCCTTTTAATATTTTCCTGTGAATATTCCCCCTAGTAAATTTCTCCCTTTAACTCTAAATAAATTCTTTTATTTTTTAAAGGAGTCTCTTCATCCTTTGTTTGCATTATATTAATGTTAGTTTTCAAACTGAACCCGTAAATATTAAAAAAACTTCTAGACACCTCGCCACTAACCTCCCCTCATCTGAAGAGGCGCGCGCACACACACACACACACACACACACACACACACACACACACACACAC
>JAOUZG010025323.1:4047409-4067163 GCA_026289955.1 Argiope argentata
GAATAGTAATTGTGATAAGCTGTTTGTCTTGTATACGAAATTTACAGAAAAATAAATGTAATTATCAAGAAATAAAAAAAAAATGACAGAACTCTAAGCATAGAAATAGATTTTTGGTTTTAGAAGAGTAACTGCAATATACACTGCCTGTCTCGAATACGAATTTTACAGAAAAAAAAACCCTAATTGTATTTAAAAAAGGGAAATTTTTTTAAACATATCTCTAAATATTAGATCTTAAAAGACAGAGAGATTAGACTTTTTTAAAAAAATTATGTCTGTATTCCTGTGAATACAATAATTGAAGACACAAAGGAGATAAACAGATGAAATTAGCTTTTTTCTCTCAAAGTTGTCAGTTTAAAGTCTGTCTATCTCTCTTTCTGTGAGAGTGGAATAAATTCAATTCCCGTGTTTTAATTACTTTAAATCACTTTTATTCATACTTTAAAAAACCTTTAACTTCCGAATTATACAGAGTTCTGGCTTTCTACAGGCCTGACAGAATCTAATTTTCATAATTTTATTGGTCCAATTTCAAACAGTATTGCATTTTTTTATAATATAATTGAAACCATAGAAATATATAGACATAAAAGTAGGGAAATGCATAGCGCAATGAATAAAAAGTTGTAAGATTTCTAATATAATATGAATTATATGTCGTCGATTATTGATAGTTAAAAAAATTCAACTGAGAAAGACAGTAAAACCGTTGCTGTTACCTAAATTATTTAATTTAAATTTTCTGCAATCATTAATCATGGAGAACGAATTGACAGTAAAAAACTTTGAGTTACTCAGCATTAATAGTAGAGCAGCGGAACATTAAATGAATGATAATAATAATAAAAAAAATCTTTAAGGTAAAACGTATATCAAGAAGCTATTTTTTTTTTATTGGAGCTGTCAGTTAAATTTTGATTAAGTGATTCAGGCTAGCGTTAAAAAACAGTAGCGATCATTTTATACATTTATAAATAAATAAGTGTGAAATTATTTTCCCACAGAAGGTTGTTTCTGTGTGAAAGCGGAAAATGTTTTAATAATGCGTAACGCCAAAACATTTCTCAACAATAATTAAATAATAAAAAAAAGATATGATACTTCTCTAATTTGCATTCCTATTCGTTTTATCTTTAATATATCTACTGGCCGTTTTTATTTTCAGACATTTGTTAATGATGCATAATTTTCTTTATCGATAACATTTTTGCTTTCATTTTTGTTTTAAATACATATTTACGCATGACTGACAGTAGAATAGGATTCCACAATTCCTTCGATTCCATTGGAAAAGAACCAAGCTGAAAATAATAGCACAAACAAGAACTCAATTACATGTATGCCGCTGACAGATTGTATAATAAGTTAAATTCGCAGCTGGCGTTATATATGTTGGGGGGGGGAGACGAAACATGGTAGTATAGTGAGAAAAAAAACGAAACAAAATAAAACAATCTGTCGGTATGCCAAGATTGAATAATGACATCGAAAGAAATGAAATATCTAGCTAGAGAGAAAATTTCTTTTAATTGGCGTTCTGTACAAGCAGTTTTTCAATGAATTTAAATTAACTCCAAAAAAAATTAACATGGCTTTTCATTTCGGATAATATAATGCTAGACTGGAAATTATAACTATTATGGCGCTAATAAATCTTTCAAAAGAAGTTTAATAATTTTTTTTTCCTTTCAGTATTAGATGATTTCTTTTTTCAATGATAAATTAGCAATCTGGAGTTGGTAAAGCGGGAAATGCATGTGTAATTAGAAACGGAAGAGTCTGTAATGAATGCAGTTAATTATTAACATGTCACTAGATTTTTCAGAACCAGATTTGGCATATTCAAAACTGTCCAAGGGAGCGTCAAACCCAAGAAGTATCTTTCCATGAATTCAAAATCCCACTCAGAAATGAGACTAAAAAATTAATAATTACGGTTTGGTAAGAGAGGTGGAATAATTCCATTAATGGGAGACCTACCTATCAACATTTTGAAAGCATTTCTGTTAACTGAATTGAGGGTGATTATTATCTTATTATCCTATATACTAAACTTGGTGTATTTTATGTACACCAAAGCCGTTTCTTTGACCAAAGTTTGACCAGTCAGTGTGACGCCGAATAAATCACATGATCAAAGTCCGTGCACTAAGGCGACAACAAAGATGCAGATGGCCCAAGAAAAATGGATGTCTATTGACGTCGAAGAATCGTAAAAACTCCATTCATTGAGTCTTCGATTAAGGTCATTTTGTTTGTCTCATGTCATTAGCTCTCTCCTAATGTAATAAGTTAACTTAAATTTAATATATACTAGCCTTTACCGGCGACTTCGTACAATGGAAATTTTGATGTGTATGTATGAGAACTGGCGACAGATCATAATGTAAAATATTATCAAAACGTATCATTATGGTGTTGTTGACAATAGTTTTCGCCAAATATATATATATATATAGTTTGTCGCCAAATTTTAGCGATTTGGCTGAATTTAGAGCGGGGTAATACGGACTAGAAATTTTTAATATTCTTTATTATATTTTATTTCGTTATTTTTCCGTTATCCAGGTGCAAGTAAAAAATAATCAAATAATGTAGAATTCCACCAAATTTCTTACAGCGATTTTAAAGCTATATATATATATATATATATATATATATATATATCCAAATGTAGAATTTTTCCAAATTTCTTTGGCGACTTTTCGTTTGCACTCGGCTAACAGAAAAGTAACTTTATTTTTATTCAAAAGTACTCCGGAATGAATCAGAAAGATCGATTAATTAACAATGTTTAATTTTTAATGCATCAAACACCAAAAAAATAAACAGAATCGTTTGAAATAACCGGTCGAAAACTTCTTAAGCCTTACTCATTTGGTGGTGGAGAAATGAAGAGTTTTGGCGAGAAAGTTAGTTTTTAATTAATAAAATATTAAAAACTTAATTAACCGGAATAAATAGTTGCCTATGTTCTATTCTAGATTATAATCTATCTCTGTGCTAAATTTCATCCAATTTTGTTCAGCCGTTCTAGCGTGATTGACTAACATCATCTATCTATCCATCCATCCAAACTTTCACATTTATAATAGTAGAGATAATGCTTTCTTAATATTGCACAATTTAATAATATGTAATATAAAAATGAATTTTTTTTCTGAACCATTATACGTTTTCTCTAGTGAGTTTGCAAATATCCAATATCATCAAGTGTCATTTTTCCTTCATACTTAGTGGGGTTGCTCTTTCGTGGCCCCATGAACCCACATGGCTCTGCTAAGTTGGGGTATTTCTTTCATATCCAGAACTTGAGGAAACAAACGCGATTAATAGTTGTCTGATGAAAAAAAAATTCTATAATTCTTAATTCTTTGTATGAAAATTAAAACTGAAATGATCTAAGGTATTGAATAATATATGTGATGGAACTATTCAGCTTAGGGTAGAAGAGAATTAAACTGAAGAACGGTGTTCGGACTCCTATACCCTCCCCACTCCCACTAGTAACAATTACCTACTGACGCTTAATAAACAGGTTCCAATGGAAAATGACCATATGACAGTGGAACGTGATTGAGCAATTAATAGATAATTATGGTGGTAACCCGACGTTCTGAGTGTCGCTGCTTAAAACCCGGTCTTTCTTTGCCTTTTCTGTTCATTTCCGAATTATGATTATGGTCACTAATCAGCGGACGGGAGGCTGCCTCCTTTTTCCAGGTCATGTCACTTGTAATTACGAAAATATGACATTTAGTCACCTACTGTGATTTTGATTAGGGTATTAAGAATGTATGGGTTTTTTTTTATTCAGAGAAAATAAATATCAAAATATTATTCAACTCTTACTGGGTTCCATTTACTATGGATTAAATTTAAATACCCTTAAAAGTAACATTACAATATTTATCCTATGCCAGATCGGGGAGACTTGGACATTAGCTTTTCTTTGTCCACCATCTACGTGTCAGGGTACGAAATGACGCCAAAGCATTCACTATGTAATACAGAATGCAGTGGCATAGCAAGGATAAGACGCCTCATTCGTCATTAATGGCTTAGTAAAACTCAATATTTTCCAGTATATGCAGGGCCTGACTAAAGCAGGGGCATAAGGGGCAGTCGCCCAGGGCCCCCCACATAAGAGGGGCCCCCAAATGGAATAGAAATTTTATTTTACGTTTACTTTTTTAATGAAAGTTCTTCACTACAAAAGTAATGAAAAAAAAGGGGGAGGACCCAAACAGTTTTTGCCTTGGGCCCCAACTAGGCTAAGTCGTGCCCTAAGGATATGCTATTAATTTTTTGATCCTTCAACGAATACGGCTTTAGAAAGAGACATGAACATACAAATCTTTGAACTTGGGGAAGTGTCTGAGGCATATATTAATATTCCCTTTCTCCGAATCGTGCAAATTAGTTACAAAATGGTATTTCTTTCAATTACCATGTCAACAGGTGTTTTTTTAAAGTCACTTTAAAAGCTAGGAAGAAGAAAAAGAGTAAGTAGATTACTCCTTAGTATAATCTTGAAAATTATTTCTTCCTATTTTATAATTAAATGTAGGTGACTACAACATGAATTAAATCCGTTATACTAAATGCAATAAAATATAACTAAACATTTTTTTATACATTGAAAATGGCCCAATTGCTATTTAACAAATGAGCTAATATGAGAACGTTGGCTAAATGGAACATCGATTTCAATGAAAATAATTAATTAAAATAAAAAACAATGAAAAATTCATTTATTAAATTTTTAATAAGAGTTATAAGGGAATAAATAAAAAATTTTCTATTATTTTTATCATTTTTTTCCTTATAGGAGATTTAAACCACCGTTATCATTTTTTTCCTTATAGGAGATTTAAACCACCGTTACCATATCACTATTCATAATATTTCATGAATAGTAAAATCCAAGAAAAAGAGTTCTTCATGAGCAAACTTACAAATTAATTTTAAAAAATAATAAAGTTGGTTAATCTTTTCATAAGAATTATTTATTAATTAATAAAATTAACGAATGATTCTGGACACTTCTTCAATTTGGTGTAAAATGCTGAAGTTTCTGAATTGAATTGTCGCCAGTTTTAAGACATCGTCTCGCTTTCATGAAACGAATCATCAAGTGTGGTTTATTCATTATTTTTGTCCCAATCTACCGTTCTACAACTTGCATAACTTCCCACTTTAACGAATAAAAAAACCTGCTTACCACCTTTTCCACTGATTCCGTTCGACCATCTTGAAATTCCTGAACTTTGTGGCAAGCAAAAACGTATTATTCAAACTTTAGATTGTGACAAATCACGGAGGTACATTCTTTTTCCTTTTCATCCTTCACACGAACAACCCACTGATTTTTCAAAACAAAAACCAGAAGAAAAAAAAAAGCCGACGGCGAAAGAATGGAGGAATCCCCATGGCGATAAAATTTTGCCCTCTTCATGCCTGTTTCAATCTGATAAATAGCCAAATTTGGCACATCATAACACCTGCTGCGTTCCTCGCTTTCACGCCAAGCACATGGGGGGCCTATGGAATATAACGAAATGAACAAGAAAAAGCGCAACTGCGGTAATATTACTCACTTACATCTGTTTGCAAGCCAGTTAGACATTTCAGCTTTAAAAAAAGTGAACATGTACAATGCTGCATTGAAGGAAAAATAATAAAGTGTAATAATGTTCGAGAAGCTAATAAGGCGCTGGAGGCACTCGAGGTAATAAGGCTTCATCAAACAGATGGGCTTGTTTGCTCCATGTTGTGCTACACAATAGGATCCTATTTATTTGATATTTAGGCCCCACAGGTGATAACTGATTACCTCAAAGAAAAAAAGGTCCTTTTACCTCCTCCTCTATATGTCTCATGCTAATGGGCCATGATGCATCTGTCTTAGAATCGTGTCAAAAGTGCTATTATTCAAAAATGGTTCCCACTGTTTCCATATTCAGATGATGTTCGCCCTTTTTTGTTTTTTATTTATACTTAAGAGAAGTTCACAGCACACCGGTTTCTTTTTCAGAATTCTTGAAAATACCGTTTCCAAGAAGTGAGGAGTGTTTTGTTCGACTAACTCGTTCTTTCTAGACCTTCCTCGTAATTCTTACGGGGAATTTTTTGGCTATTCACTGGCTAATTTAATAAATTAGCTTATAGTTTGAAGTCAACACTCTTTGAAACGCCATCGCTTTTCCAGCAATTTTAGTCATCCGGGCCGAAATCAGGCTCATCCAGTTGCATTCGGCTCAACTTTATGGAATATTTTGTTTACCATTTGTGGATCATTATGCGGATTTTAAACTAGAATTTTCGTTTCAATTTTCTTCTCTTCTGTAGAAATTTGTGTCTTCAATTGTCAGCAAATATTTTCTGTTGTGCCGCATTTATTTTAAATTTCTAATGGCTGAAATTGAGGCTCTAATCCGTACTCATTTGTGTGTCATGATTATAAAACAAGATTTTTTTAAAAAAATAAAAATTATTGCCACAGATTTAGTAATAAATTTCCAGTCACATGTGCAAAAAAAGGTCTTAAGATACTTTACTCTCTGTTACTCTTGCCTCATGTATTTGTCAAATACGTTCTAAAAGAAAATTCTCCATTTATGCATCTGGTGATCCTTTCTTTATTTCTTTTTTTTTTTCTTTTTCTTTTTGAAATACATTTTATCATTTTAGAAATTATTTATCTCAGAATTTCCAGTTTTTAGCCGTGGTTTTAAGATTCTTGATTTTTGTTCGTAAATGTAGACCGCTTTACCAATTTTTGACCTTTTTTTTTTTTTTTTTTTTTTTTTTTAACAATATTTGTTTCTAATTTCGCTATTGGTTTCCTTTATCTATTGCTATTTTTTTTTTAAATTGAAAATGAAATTTTAATGAACACGATTTCAAATCTTTTTTATCAGATTTATCGAAGCAGTTTAATCACTTAACTGGTTTGCCCGTATGGATCGATTTATTGAATTTTGATAGTCGTAAACAAAAAATAAACCGTTCATAACGATTATAATTCAATAGTAAAATGACTTCGATTAAGTCAAGTATTCGATGGATTTCCATTTGAATCAAAATAAGAAAATACTCCTAAAATAGAAGGTGTCATCTTATTAGTTAGAAAAGAAAATAAACCTATTAAGGGGTTAATCAGGTTTAAGATATTTTTAATTATATTAATTAAATATTGCTTTGCAATGCAATTAATTTTTTTCTAATTTTGTAGATATGAATTTTAGGACAAGAATTATTAGAAAAAGAAAAATTTGAACCAAAAATGGCAAATCTTCACAATCTGATTATAAGGAGAGATCAAAATAATAAGAGCTCTGTAAAATAGCTATTAAGCATCAGTAAAACACCCAGATTTTTTTTTGTTTACTTATAGAGATTCAAAGATACAACAATAATATACTCTTATATAAAAATATTAGTGTTCCATAGGAAAGCTTTTTTTAAACAAGTAATTTCAATTTTAGTAACGTCTAAAGTGATTTTAACATGAATAATATATAGAAATGTACAATTTTTAATATCTGTAAGCTCCTTTTAAGAATATTAAATCTATCAATACATTTAACCATTTGCGTTTTTTTGTCATTGCATATAGCGCTGGTAATAGGCCATCAGAATTCATGAAAGATGAAATTATTTTCATTTATTCTTTTTTTTCCTTTGTTACGAGTAGCATTTTATTTGGGTAAGTGTTGTTATTAAAAAATCTTGCTAATATTTTTCACAACTTCGTGTTTTCCCCCAATCTTGAGCCAATACAATTCTTCCATATTGACCAGGATGTGAACTAATAAACTACCACAATCTCTTATAACAGTTAACAAATATCTAACTTGATCCAAAAATTTGAGATATCTGTAAATATAACTAGGTTATTATAGCTTGATTGGTGAAGCGTTGGACTCACATCACTTGAATTGCGCGTTCGAACTCTACTGGCTGAGGACTCTCCGTATACATGGTGACTGGTGCACACATAAATTTGTCAAAATCACAAAGTCTCTTCAAGTCGAGACTATATCATTGGTGGTACTAGATAAGAGATGAACGTTCTTTGATTAATGTCTAAATAACGATTTGTAGTCCACCCTGTGAAAAGAGGTGTAACGCATGAGTCAATAAGACATACTTTTGACACAAGATGGCGCTACTGAAACAAGAGACGTTAAAACTCGGTTTAAAATTGCTGGTTTCGTCAGAAGGCTTGTCTATCCCAAGTACCATAAGTAGCAGCAGCAACAACAGTAAAAATATAATTTCATCACACGAAACCAACTCTCTATGCACCCATGCAAACACAAATTGATAATAAGTGCATCTCCTACCCAAAGAAAATCATTACGTGAAATAATCCAATAACGATTTAACACTTCTGAATAGACATTAACCATCCCCCTTTTCTTATTACGATTTCTTCGTATCATTGATCTGAGCACACATCAGAGTCAGTTTTCTTAATTGCCCCCTACTCCCACCGAGGGAAAGGAGGGGGGGGAGGCAGGAACAATAAAAGAAATTCCGAGTCACGAATTGAGTAGCATCGCGGATGTGCCTCGATCGCGGTTAAGATTAGCTCCGGCTAATTCTAGGCTTGGAGCAAATTAATGTCACAATTTGGGATCCCACTCTCCGGCGCCGATATTAAGACGTACCTTCAAGAAGTTCCAGTTTTAATGAGGGTATTCGTCAGTTGGTGAAGTCCTCTTTTCTCGAAGTGGGGTTTTTGACGCGAAATCAAAACAAGATTGAATGAAATGCATTCGAGAAATGTTGAGGGGTGGGCGAGAAAAATATTAGGAAAGCAGGAAATTGAAACTAACTAAGGGGAAAATCGCACAATCTTTTTATATCTTATAATTAATAATCGTATTAATATCTCGATAATACTCTGAAAAAAAAATTACTCCTAAGATTTCTCGACATCAGTCCTTTTTAATTATGCTTACTTTTATTTTTAGACCTGAATAAGAAACTACAGTTCATATTTTAGTCTTAAATAAGAAAATATTTATAGCTCAATCGGAGAAAAGGCAGATATCTCTATTTCTAAAAAGCGCTCCAATTATTAATTGCCGAAAAACTTTAATCTGTCGTATACTTGGACCGGGACGCCCAGATTAGAGGAAATTTAAGGGGCCACCCTTATGCCAGAACGCCGGCGTATCTGATATACACTTTAGATATCTCTCCTTTGACTAATTGGGTTCAAAATTTTGGGTTAATAATTTTGGTGTCAAAACCACAATTCAAAACAGATAAATAAAATTTCTTTACGTTAACAAATTCAGTTAAAAATTTCATACAGGTCTACGATTCTAGCTATAAAAAACATATGTCAAATTTCTTCAATTCTATTTTTTTGAGTTATCTATGATTTTGATATAAAAGTCACATACCAAATTTTGTTCGGCTAGCTCTTTCTGTTTTCGAGCTATTATGTTCCTCCATAAAATGACTTTATTTCAAAATTTATATATATATATATATATATATATATATAAAAGAGAGGTGTAGAAATGTAGAGATTCACCAACATTAATAAATAATCAAATTAATTTTACAAAGCTTCTATTGAATTAATTAACTAGGACAAATGGAATGGAGCAGGAAATAATAATGATTATAGAATGAAGTTACTATGTGCTAAATTAATATAAAACTTTAGAAATTAATTAGGGTTTAATTTAATTTTAAAATATCCTTATATATATATATATATTTCATATGTGAAAAAATCATGGCAATCCAAGTAGTTGCACGTGGTAGTGAATTACAACCATAAGGTGCGCACATTAATAAGTCTCTTTTAATAAGTATATTAATTTTCCTTTTTATCAAGTTTTGAAACTAAAATAAATCCTTACTGAACTGATTAAAGTTTTATATTAGTAACTTTAAAAAATTACCTTCTTAATAATTTATTTTCAATATATTTATGACGGAAAAAATACTAAAATAAAAGATTAAAATGAAATCTGCTATGCATATTTCAATGTATCATGTCAGAACACCATTTCTTGAACGGCCAAGCACCACGTGCTCGTGCGAGTTAATTTATATTTTTATTGATTTTAATGGTTTCATTGAAGGAGTCACTTTAGTATTGCAAACGATCCAGGAAAAAACTTTGTCTCGCATTTACTGTTTCAAAAAATATCCCATTTCCTATTTATTTCATTTCACATAATCACGTGCTCAAAATGACATTTTTCTAGGTTTTATTGGCTGTAGTCATTAACTTTTTTTAAATCAGAGCTTTTTTCAAAGGCTTTTGCGACACGTTATTAAGAGCCGATTTTTTGAGATGTTCGTGCAGATAACAACATTTTAATTTTTCGCCTACGGATTTCCTTTGACGCCAAAAATTATCATCCCAAAAACAACATCATGTTCTGACACGATAACAGTAAGATTGGAGATCAATAAATAATAATTCTAAATTAATGATACTATAGTTTATATACAAAAGCATTTAAATATTACGGTAAATTGTAAGCAAACACTTCAAACAAATATAAAATACAAAATCCTAATTTTACTGAACCCGTCAAGTGAAGTATAAAACAATCAGCTTACGGAATAACCATCATTCCGTCGTTACAAATAAAGAATGAATTATGTTTATACTATAGGATAATAAGTGTCAATTCAATGCATGTATTATTTCAATGCAAAACACATATTGTAATATTATGATGTACAGAATTTGTATGATTCATAAATTGATTTTACTGTTACACTAATAATATTTTTAATGGATTTGCCCCCTCTTCTCAGCTTTAACCTTTTATTGTTCTCTGGTATGTATTCATACAACCTACAAAATATTTTTTATGACGGCTTGAAAAAGTATTAAAAATGATAAACAGGTTGATCAGATCCTTAAACTTTGATTGAGCTACCTTAATAGCTCTGAAATGCATTAAATCTGTAATTAAATATAATTTATATTCAAAAATTCGCGTGTTCACGAAATGAGGCTTTTCATAGTGATAATAAGTTCCCACATTTGTCATTAAATTTTATCTTCTATAAAAGTTTTCGGCAATACAAGATCACTGTGTTGTGTTTCTTATGTCTAACATTTTATTATATTCATTTATTTATTTATTATTCAATTTATTTAATTTAAATCCAATATTCATTTTTAAAAATGGACAAAAGCTATTGATGCTTTTGGAATTTCTTGAAATTCGAAATCTTCCTGTTAATGGTTTCATGCACTTTTTGACTTTAATTTTGATATATTTATTATTTGATGCATTAGGAATTTTTTGAAATTCGAAATCTTCCTTTTAATGGTTTGATGCACATTTTGACTTTAATTTCGATATATTTATTATTTGATGCATTTGGAATTTTTTGAAATTCGAAATCTTCCTGTTAATGGTTTGATGCACATTTTGACTTCAATTTTGATTTTTTTTATTATTTGATACTATAATTCATGACATTTTATTTCTTTATTTATTAAAGCAAGATGTATCTCTGATAAAACTGCATCAGAATGGAACAGTTTTATTTTTATCAATTCAATGCGCCCAGCCAGCTTAATAAATGCTAAATGAATTTCAATCTTTATTGTAAGACATTATTCATTTTATTTCCAAACAATTCCATTATTTATAACTAAGAAACTGTATAAAGTTGTTTTAAATTTTCTATTTACTATTGAACATTAGATGACAATTTGTAACCCTTAATTTTTTTTTAGTTTCTTCTGAACGAACTCCGGTAAGCATATTTTCTACCTCTTAGTATATAAATGACAATTCAACGAACTTTTGATGTTTTAGTATTTACATCATCAATAAGTCATGATATAACCCTAAAAGTTTTTATTTGCCAATGTTCCAGAATTATACCCTCTTAAAGGTTAAGCAGCAACCAAGAATGTCCAATTGATAATCTACCACTGGTTATTTATACAAAAAAGCTATAAATAATTGTTTCCTTTCCGGTACTCTATCCATAACGGTAAAAAAAAACAGCTACTTCTTTCATGCCTTTCTCAGAAAAGTGCATTTATTAACAATCAAGTGCTCTCGGACAATTGATCAAACAGTTCTTCCCGCGAAGAATTTATTCCGGAATAAAAGTCCTTGGCACTGACACGTCCATTCCATCAGCCGCAAGAACAATAACAGCGATTCGCACTCATTAATATGATTAATTGTGATGGGAGAAGCTGAAGACGGTTTTTCGCTCGCTAGATGTGTAGTAATTGAAAGCATTTCAACGTGAATTTAGTGCTGAACATCTGTTCATTAAATGGCGGCTTTGAAAAGTACCAGACTGGTCATCTGTGTCAGCTGCGAGCTGATCTTTTCAAACTTAATCTAGATTGACTAATGTTTTGGAATTCTTTTGTTAGTTTATGGGAGATGTAAGTTGTCAGAGATCAGTTTTTCAAATGTTCCAGTACTAATAATTTGAATTTATCGCTTTTTAGATGGCTTATTTTGCATTTTACAGGGTGTCCGAGAATTTTTGGGCACATTGAAAACATTAAGTAAAAGAATAATTAGTAGCAATGGCGATTTTATTAGCATGACTCATAATTTCACACTATTGTCGTTTCTCATAGTTCGATAGATGGCGCTATATATGGCATGCTGATGATTTAATGGGAAAATTTCATTTAGTAGTCAACATCTTTAAATAATAAAATATAAATTTATTATTTAAATTAAAAAAATAGTAAAAAACTATAGTTATCGATTGTGTTATAGAATTTTAACAAAAAATATTTAAGTGATTAATACAGAAATGATTGGAGTTCAATATGATTACCATGTAATGAACTTTTCGAGCTTTTCTATATGAAGATATGTCTGACTTCAGGATTGAAACTTAATCTGTTTTTAATGTTTGGCTTTGAAGCCACAATTACTTCATTCCCCCCTCTTTTCTATTTGCAATATATGTACCGAGAGAACATTCTCAGCGTAAACTAATATGCTAGGGTTCCATAAACCTAATGTACCTAAACTTGAGCAATTTATCCGCTTTTGCAGTTTTTCTGTATTTCCCGAAACTTGATCATCCAGTGATATTTTTTGTAGCAGTTAAATTCAAACAATGATTTTACTATTTGGATACATTTTTTTTAAACAAGCAATTTTCTCAAATTACTGTGAGAATATTTGAGTCTTAGCAACACCTCTTCAAATGATAATAATAGCATTCTTAAAATGAAATGATTCTTTCGAATGCGTATATTTCGGCACGAAATTGGGGATTTAAGAAGCTGAATTACACTTCTGTCGGATAAATACAAATGAAATTGAATAAAATCACGATAAACAATTCTCCCAAACCGTGGCTTGTTAAATTCTGTAAATAAACATATCCCTGTATATGTTGGCATCAAAGGTATCCAAGTCATTACTCTAGAGTATTTTTAAAACAAGCTTAAAAAGTATTATGAAATGGAGAAATATGAGGGGTGAAACTTATTATATGATAAAGCGGAAAAGCTTTTGTTTTCTTCACAAATTCCGCTACTTGAATCATTTTCTCATGCCATGCATGTTTGGAAGAAAGTGAAATAATCCAATTAGGAGGATCTTCTTTTGTCTAATAATTTTGATTTTTAGGATTCTCAGAATTTCTGAAGGGGGGAGAGGATTTGAATTCGCATAATTACATTCAAAGTTTGTGTCGGAAGGAACACTTTCGGATTTCTGTGAATCCCTAATGGGTAAATTTATGCGATTTTACTCACAGTTCAGAGATCCAAACACGATTTTAACAAACTCAAACCAGTTTCTTTTTCCTTTCTCCAATAGAAGCTCTATTTTTGTTGCAAAATTACCCCCATTGTTTTCTATACCTTTTATCATTCTTCAGCATTATCATTCTTCATCAGAATTTTTTTAAAAAAAGTAGAAATACAATAATTTGGAAAATATACTGTATATTTCTTCGGATCAAGAAACTTGAGAAAGTAAATTAGAGGGAGGCAGAAATTCGTAATATTAGGCAACATATTTTTGTCATTCAACGTCTCAAAAACAGGAAAATATTTTTCTTTTCTTTTTATAATTCATTTATTAAATAAATAAATAAATAAAATTAAATATACTGCAGGAAATTTCAACTTAACATGTGAGAACATTATTATTTTTTAAGTGATTATTTGTCCTAATTAATTTAAGTCATTAACCAATTTAAATCGGTTTTAAAAAATTAAGAGACTTTTCTCTCTCTCTCTAATAATAATTTTTTTAAACTTTCATTTTAAATTTGTCTAGTTGGCGAACAAAGTTTTGGAGCTCGACCGATTTTAAGATAAAAAAAAAACCCAGCAATGTCGACGAAAAGTTCACTATTACTGATAGCTATTGTATATGTGGTAAAATCCAATGAAAGCAATGTAGATTGCTATTAAAATTACATTCTAATATTTAAAATGTTTTGAGAAATGCTATTAGTAAGAATGCGCTTATAATATCATTTAAGAATAAATATAAGACGTGTTTTAGAAAATTGCGATAATTAAAACTGAAAGAATTAAAAAAAAAACGATTACCTTCTCGGTGCGAGATTAATTATTTAAAAGTAAGAAATCGTAAACAAACTGGAAGAGGATGTCATTTCCTGGAAACAACGAACAAAAAGCAATTGATAATAATTTCAATTAAATATTTCAAACAATACTGGCAAAATAAACTCAAATGTCATGGGTCAGGTGACTTGCTATCTACCAATAAAAAAACGAATATTTTTTACCTTCAATTTTTTTTTTTTTTTTTTTTTTGCTTTCAAATTTTGGAGACACCAAAACAACATCATGGTCTCACATGATAAAAACTGTTTATTTAAAAGGCTCCGTTTTTTTAAAGTTATTAAACCGACCAATTATAACCAAATTATTTGGTTGCCAAATGTTCTTGATTATTATATCAATTAACTTCACCTAAAAACATCTAAGTCATTATTTTTCACGTTAACAATTTGTAAATATGATTTATTGATTTTAAAATACATTACAGTAATGATTTTGGAAACCACAATTCCAAAAAATAATCCACCTTAATAATCCAATTATTCTTTACCACGTGCTTTTCAAAATTTCCTTTCAGTTTGAGCAACAATAAAACTACAACTGCTGATTAGCAACACGGATTTTTGTAATAATGTTTCTTTAAGATTTTCAGTTAGTTAAAAAAATCATATGCTTATATAAGATATGTTTAAGTAACGCCATTTACCTATTAAGTGATTTTATTTAAAATTGCAATATATCTGCTGTTTTGTTGTAAGAATTGAATCGAAACATTAATCGAATTTTTTGAAAATTACAAAATTTTATGCGTTTTAGAAATGAAAAAATAAAAACAGAAAAGGAACGCATGATTAATTTTAAGCAATCATAAAATAATTGCTTAGCAATAGAACTTGGTCAATTCGAGTGATTTTATTCAAGTTTTGAAAGTTATTTAAATTCCCAATTAATATAATGTTAAAAAATATATTTTTTGCTTTGTTATTTTGTGATCAAAATGAAAAATTGTGAAATAATAATATTTGCCTTTCCTGATGTATTTCATTAAATTACGTCTATATTTTGAGTTTCCAGAGATAAAGATTCTTGAATAGTTTAAATAATTATTTCCAGATCATTCAATCTTTTAAAGTTTTTACTACTAAAGAAGGCCTTCAAGTTTTGAACATTCCATTAAAAAATTTTGAATTTACTTCAAAATAGCGCAAAATTATTTTTAAAAAAATTTACTGTGCAGCTTTTCTATGCGTAGTGTAATAAATTACCTGAATGTAAAAGCTATTAATTTTGTAGTTATTATTACTTTCAAACATTATTACTATTTAATCATTAACTATAGTAATTTATTTAAATAATACAAATACATTTTTACCTTCATTTTTAGTTTAAAAATAATGTTCGCTAGCTATACTCGAGACAATATTGTTAAAATTTGGAAAGATACAATTTGCACTGTATTTCCATCAGTTTTAAATTGACTTGATATTACAACTCAATAAAAACACCTTTGAAAGTCTGTCGATTCAATCGCAATAATTCATTTGATGCAGAAAAACGCGTCCCCATCAGACGAAGAGGGCTGCATCCCTCACTATAATTAATCTGTCTCAAAGAAAACGCTCATGTGTGTCTTCATAAAGGCGCATTGCTGCATGATTAATTGCGTGCGAAATTAATCGATAAATAATGCAAAGCAGGGGGACAACTAAACCGTCCTCAACGATCCGCCTGAAGTCCTTCAAATACAGCGCGCTCTTCGACGATGCGAACGTCGGTTCGCGTGAAAACCTTTTAGAACAGAATCAACTTTACTACTGAATTACGAGCACGCCATTGCATACATCACTGGGATATGTTTGGTCTATCAACAAAATGTTTCAGCTTTTTCTATTTCAGGACTGCCTTGGCGAAAGGTTATTAGCATTTGGGTATATTTTCGGCAGCTGCAATAATTTTTGGCTCGTTTGTTATGATTTAGATGTTAATTTTCCGCTCTCACGATATTTACTTTGTGATTTTTTAGGTTGAGCTATTTACATAAATCGATTTAGAAAGCTCGGTAAAGACTGTGGTTCTGTAAGCGGGGTTATTGTGAACAAAAACTGGAATATATAGCATAATGCATTTAACCGAATTTTTTTCGAAAATAACCGCAGAAGGATTTTTCCAATTGGAAACAAGAAACGGCCGCATAAAACAATTATATTCCCGATCCCAGTTCAGGGTCTGCGAACAAAAATTAATTAAAATCGAAGTACCGGGCGTAGAGATATAGATTCGGTCGGTTGCTACAGCTCAAAGTTTAGGTACTGGTCAGGGATTTAAAAAGGTTCGTGTAAAACCCAGTGTGTCAACAAAAAATGTTTTTGTTTTAGAAATAAGGTTCTTTGTAATTCCAAGTGTCATTTTAGTAATCCTTGTTGTAACAAAAGATTTTATGGGACGTTTCCATAAATACCATTTATACGTTGCATAAATTAGATAAATGGCTTCTTTTTCATTTTAATTGTCTATCATTAGTTTATTTGAAGAATACCTAGTTATTTCATTTTAGATAAATTGTTTATTTTACACTTTAACTGTCTCTCATTAGTTAGTTTATAGAATACCTAGTAATTTATTAGAATAACTAGTTAGCTAGTTCATAGAATAACTAGTTATTTCATAAATAATTAGTTAATAACTAGTTCAGTTAGTGTCAAATTAATAACATATTACACACTTTAACGGACACGATCAGTTATTTCATAGAATAAATAGGTATTCTATAAAATAACTGCATTACATACTTTAACGGTAACATATATATACAAGATATGCTAAAAATAATTAGAATCTCCGTCAGCTAAAATTCGATTTCCTTAAATAATATCTAGAATTTTAATACCTTAGAATGAACAATTTATTTTCTTATTTATTGATTGTTATTTATTTTCTTATTTATTGATAACAACGAATGAAATTAATAAAAGCGAACATTAAACAGAATCTTTGCAATATATCTGTTAAAATGTGTCACTTCCTAAACGCGCACAGGTAATTTTACAAATAAAAAATAATAATCCGTAGAAATTAATTATATCAAGCTTATAACATATTGTAAAGTTATATATTTTAAATGATAAGAAAAATAACTGTGTAAACAAGAGGGGAGAGAGTAAATTGGGAATAACCGCTTACATTAATTCACTTTAAATTTACTCATAAGGGACCAAAAAATTACTGTTGTCCATGATGAAAACTATAAAGAAAGATAATACAGTATGTCGAAATCTTTTTATACGAACTAATCTGAAAAGTCACTATTCTGGGATTCTGATATCATAGTGAATTATTAATGTAGATCTAGTATATATTTATATTAAATCACATATTCATCACCATATTTATTTTTAAAAAAAGGGAAAAAAGGGGGAATCGAAAATGATTTAAAATGGCATTTTCTGCAATCCCTCCTACTATCAATCTAATGCTTAAAATATTGATCTAAATAAAACGCAATAAAAATATTTCATGTAGATATTCTCTATTCATAACTCAGTGAAATAAAATATCTTTGACAATGACAGTGCGAATAGAGGAGGGAAAGAGAGGGGCTTTTCTATCCGCTTTCCCCCATAAAATGAATCCAAACAAAATCCCCTGCCGCTACTCCCTCCCTCTCGTACTCCCTTTCGACTTCGAGGGGACTTGTTAAAAAAATGGTTCTGTTTATGATTTATATGCATTCATGACAAATTAAAAAAAATCACTGACAAATATGTTTGTCGTATTTATTATTTTCGTGCTAAATTTTGATGTTATCTTCAGAGTAAGAAATTCAGATGGCAGGAGTCAGATTGCGATGAAATTTTTAAGCATTAATTCATTAAAATTTCAAATAACATTTATGTTTCAAATAAGTAAACACATAAAAGCAACACAAATACCATATTTAAAAGATAATATAGATAAAAACTGACCATTATTAAATATTCTTGTAATATGATATAAAAATATTCGTCTGCATGAGAAATAACTACATTTTTTTTGAGCTGCAGCGTGCAATAAATATGTTGTCATAAACATACGAGAAATCCGATTAATATTAGAATTTATTCGTGTGTACACTAATGTTAAAAAAATTAGAATCCACCAGTTAATTTTTACAGCATGTTATTTCGAAATCGTGTTATCCGAGTGCTATGCGGAAAGAAAAAGGCGAATTATATTAATTTTATAAATAATCTTATATATATTTTCATAAAAAACATCTCTGATTATCTAGATTTTAAAACTAAAATGCTTGAAATTTTGATCTACACTCTGTTCTTAGCATGCCATTGATTGATAAAATTATATTGATATTACTTATTTTCTGACATTTTTTTGTAAGCAATTCACAATGGGAAATAAAACTTAAATTTATCACTAGAAAAAGTGTGAAAAAGTTTACAAATGAGAAAATTATGTTATCTTATAAAATGACAGTTCGAAACACACTGTCTCAATTTTACTGCTAAAAGAATAATACACTCTTTTCCTATAGTATTTCTATGGTCTTCTTCATTTTAATGATAGATGGCGCTGCTGAGCAGCTAAGAAAATCATAAATCAAACGCCTTCTGTCTAGATATCTTGATCACATTTTATCTCGTTTTTTTTCTTCTTTCGCTTTTCCCTTGCACTAACAAATTGTCCTTATTTCGTTATTATTTATTACTTTTTTTTACGTTTGATGATGTCTTTTGAAATCAAAAGTTTTCATACCAGTTGCGCCCACTTGCAAACAAAATCAAACTCTTTTCTGAATTCAACTTTTATTGTTGTGGAATTTTATGGCCATCTTGGCTGTTCGAAATAAAATTGATTATTTGTTGGCAGAATGTATTTCTATAGATATGCCGGAACAATGTCTGGTCTTTCATTTTGAGTGGTATAGGAGCATTGGCCGCGGAATATGCTTTGAAAATTGTGCAATTTTATTGAGATTTTAATTAATGAAACCAATACTTAAAAAAATAACAATGATGTCATCTGATTAAGCGAATTATTAACTGAATTGTTATATCAGCATTTGTAGTATTTTGTAGTATAAAATTTTTAGAATCATACTTCTTATTACACTTTTCTATTTAAAATATTCTCTGTTCCAAAAATAGCAAACAATAATATTTTAAAATAAACAGAATCTACATATTCTCAACTAATAACAATAAAATCAAGAAGAATA
>JAOUZG010025323.1:4067173-4092474 GCA_026289955.1 Argiope argentata
CAGAATCTACATATTCTCAACTAATAACAATAAAATCAAGAAGAATATGTTTTATTCGTTATAAAAGTAAATATTTTAAAAATATTCTTTTATATTAATATAGGAACATCTTCTAATCAAAAAATTCCTTTGAAAATGAATAATTTTTATTAATTTATTCTTAATTAATAAAGCCACTACTTAAAAAAATAACAATGAATAATCTACTTAAGCGAATTATAAACTGAATTATATCAGCTTTGTAGAATTCTGTAGCATAAAATTTTTAGAATCATTCTTCTTATTACACTTTTCTGTTTAAAAAGTCTACTGTACCAAAGATAGCAAACGATATTTTAAAATAAACAGAATCTACATATTCTCTACTAATAACAATAAAATCAAGAAGAATATGTTTGGATAGGAACATCTTCTAACCGAAAAATTCTTTTTTAAATGAATAATTTTTATTTATTTATTCTTAAAAAGTGAGATATGTATCGATAAGGGACTAATGAAAACAAGCATAATGGAGTAAACTCGTTATTATGTGCGATATTTTTAAGTTATTTGAATTGAATAATTTTGAAATTCATACTATAAAATGAAAGTAAAATGGCATGTGGTGTAATGAATAATATATACAGTTATCATTTTATTACAATTTTAGGTAACTTTACCAAACTAAGGCAAAATCAAGGAAAATTTTTTAATTAATTTTTTTCTTCAAAACATCAATTTTAGAAGCTCTTAAAATTATTGTTATTAGACTAATACAAATACTATAAAAAAATTTTATACTGTTGAACTCAACACGATGAACTAAATTTCGGATGATTTTTCAAATACAATAATATTTAGTTGGAGAATTTCTCACCATATTTATTTTTATTTAACAATCAAATAGAGTTTTCATCAGGTAATTTAATTTTTTGTTTATTTTCGACATAAAAATTATCCTTAACTAATTAAATTCATTCTAAAGCAAAGAAATTTTTATGAAAAACGACCATTATTAAAAATAATTTTTTTTTCTACATTAGAAACGCTAAATAGTATGAAATATGGATTGTAGATATTTGCGACACAAAATTTTAAAATCTATGTCAAATGAATTATCCATTGCTAGTGAGAAAAAAATTAAAAGAAAATATTATTGTTATGAAAATTCACTAAAGAAGAAATTAATTATTTAATTTAAAATTAAACCTAAGTTAGTTTATCACATGTAAGTTCCGGTCTGTTAATGGAATTTATAAAAGAAAAAACAACATTTATTTAGAGATTGCAGATGGAAGTTAAGTTTAATTTAATGGAATTACTTTTACCGTATAACGTTCCCTTCAAAAATATTACTTGCAATGAAAATTTTGAAATTGTTTTGGAAATAACATTCGAAATATTGATTTACACTATTTGTTTAAGTTAGAAAACGAAAATATTTTGAATTGTTACACAAAGCTTCGTGTTACAAACGCCGGCTCTATTCAAGGATTTTAGGGTGAATTATAATTAAAATAATTCCTCTAGGAAATTTGAAACAGCAAGATATTTTAAATAAATAGGATAACAAATACTTAACTTTGTGAATGAAAATGTGCTGAGATTAATTTTGTTTCAGTTACGCTTAGTAAAAACCTTTAAACTGGAGGAGGAAATTCAAAACAATTTATTTGAAATGAAAACATGAAAAAAAAAAGAATTCTCGATTAAAGGAGTAAAACTATAATGCGTAATGGTTCATTGAACGATACTGCTTCGATGGTATTTCAGTATTAAAAATTTAACATGAAAAAGCAAATAGCATTAGTATTTATTTAAACCAAAAATTTGAAAATAATAATAATAATAAATAAATAATCAGAAAGTGAGCGTGAAACGTGAGTAATATAAATAATCTTTTTTTATTACATTACATTATCGCCAAAGAAAAAAAAATATCAAAAGAATTTTTTTAACGCGAAAAAAGGAAGAAATTGAAAATTTTCACAACAGATGTTTGTAAATAAAAGATGGATATTTTCATTTATAATAATTAATTTTTCTTAAACAAACGAAAAAGGAAAGATTAAAAAAATATTTCATGGATTATTTTTGAGCAATAACCAATTAACATATTCTCATACAGACCAAATTAACAAATTACAATCCAAACAGCCGTCGTGTGGCTTCAAAATTTGATGTTAATCTAACAAAACGAAATACAATTGAAGCCAAAATCACAAGACAATGTTACTGTTCAAATGTAATTCACCATCAATCACGCCTTATTTTACAATATATTAAGAAGTCACTTTCTTTCTGTTTCTACAAGGCACACAAAAAACGACTTGTGTTATGAACTGACAACATAATTACAAATTTTAAAATCTGAAAGCTATGTAGCCAAGCATTCGTTGAAAAATTCCTAGTTTATGAATTGTTTCAGGAGATAATTTCAACAAGTGCACAAATAAAATTAATAAACATCCTTCCGTTTCCACAAGTCACACACAAAAACCGATATGTGTTATGAGCTGACAACATAATTACAAATTTTAAAATCTGGAAGATATGTAACCAAGTTGAAAAATTCCTTGTTTATGAATTGTTTCAAAAGATAATTTCAACAAATACCAAATAAAATTAATAAACATCTTTCCGTTTCTACAAGGCACACACAAAAATTGATATGTGTTATGAGCTGACAACATAATTACAAATTTTAAAATCTGAAAGCTATGTAACCAAGTTGAAAAATTCCTAGTTTATGAATTGTTTCAAAAGATAATTTCAACAAATACACAAATAAAATTAATAAACATCTTTCCATTTCTACAAGGCACACAAAAAAAAACGACATGTGTTATGAGCTGACAACATAATTAAAAATTTTAAAATCTGAAAGCTATGTAGCCAAGCATTTGTTAAAAAAAATTCCTAGTTTATGAATTGTTCCAGAAGATAATTTCAACAAATACACAAATAAAATTAATAAACATCTTTCCATTTCTACAAGGCACACACAAAAAACGACATGTGTTATGAGCTGACAACATAATTACAAATTTTAAAATCTGAAAGCTATGTAACCAAGCATTCGTTGAAAAAAATTCCTAGTTTATGAATTATTTCAAAAGATAATTTCAGCAAATACACAAATAAAAATAATAAACATCTTTCCGTTTCTACAAGGCACAAAAAAAAAAGTCATATGTTATGAGCTGACAACATAATTTCAAATTTTAAAATCTAAAAGCTATGTAACCAAATTGAAAAATTCCTAGTTTATTTTCAGAAGATAATTTCAACAAATACCTATATAAAATTAATAAATATATAACTGGATTTTTTTACATTAAAAAATATTGACATAAAAGATTGCAAAACACTGATTGATTCAAAAGTTACATTATATACATAGGAAAAACAATGTGTATATCAATTACAGATATTTTCCAATTACATATATTTCAATTCGATTCGGGCCTTATAATTATCATGTAATAACTCAATATTTTAAAATCAGAAAACGGTATAATTAAAAATAATCTGCAAAAACGACCGTAATAAACAAGCGTTTCGATCTTCTTAATTTGATAACTAGTCACATAACAAGTAAGGGTAAAATTCATTCATTCATTCATTCAACCAAGCAACCAAAACATTTGATTGACTGACGAATTGAAAGGCACAGAAGAACAAGGTCGTGATTATTTTGATTAGTGATCAATCAATATCGATCACACTAGATCATTACGATCAGAGTCGGGCTGAATTTTCATCAATAATTAATGATCTGGGACACAGTTTCTTTTTTTAATTCACACCAGCCACAGGAAGAAAAAAATAAATAATTAAATGAAAACAAGCTAAAAAAAAAGAAGAAGGAAAAAAATAAATAAAAAGAGAGAAATATAAATAATAGTTTCACCCTTATTATCAAGATAATGGAATTGTTTATGAACAGGATTGAGATTTCTGCAGAGTAGTTTTCCAATCATTAGACATGAATTACAACGCAATTCGAATGAAATTATTTTAAACCAGCGTTGCAAAAATAATGGAGCGAGCTCTGATAACATTCAGATAAGGATCAAATCGTGATGTTTCATCAACTATTAATGGTTAATTGTTAATTTAAATGCGAGAAAAGTCTGAAATTTCGTTTCTCTGGCAAGCAAAGATATCTATCTTCTTTTATAAATGAATAATATTTACAACTGATGTCACAAAAAGAGATTTTTTTCCCATGAATAATTTATGTTAACGCATAGAATGATAAAATAAATAAATAAATAAGTAATATTTGTAAAAAGAGTTAATAAAACCTTTCACAACTTTCGTTACATTTGATTATATTTGAAATAAATATTTAAATAGAATTTATTACAAATTTCCATTTGCATGCTTCAACCGATAATGAAGTTAAAACAATCTAAGTTAATTGACAAAGGTTAAGGATAGTTAATAGAGGTCGTTTTCTAACTAATACTCTGTGGGTAGTTAAATTCTTTCTCAATAGAAAAGTAATGATAGAGACAATTGACTATTAGTATAAAGATAGAGGTGAAAAGCCATTAAGAGACACTTCGAAGCTTCTTAGAATTGTAGAAAGAACCCCAGGATATTAACTTTCGTTCAAAGCATATCATTTATACTGAACTGATTTTAAAAACAAAATTCTGTTCACTATTCTTAGCTATCTTTAGAAACCTTCAGATCATAAACAAGATTTAGTTCAAGTACGCTTTATGTTAAACTGCTCCTCTTTATTTTATATTACTGATTATGATTGTTCTATGCAACAAATGATTGTTTCTTAGCTTTTTAATTATATATAAGAACAAATAATATAAAATAGAATAATTTTAACTCTTAATTTTAAATCGAATAAAAAAAAATTTGTTGTTCATTTTTACATTGCTCTCTCTCTCTCTCTCTCTCTCTCTCTCTCTATATATATAGAAAATTATATATATATATATATATATATATATATATATATAATCTTCGATCAGTACTTGAAATCTTTTAGTGATTTATTTATGCTTTTATATAAGGAATTTTTTTACATTACAATTTTATATAATATTGTATCTTAAAGTCTTTGAATAATGTATTATTACTACCAATTATCGCACCCTTCGGGAGAATACCACGATTACATAGATATATCACCAGACTTAATGATCTACTTTAGTTGGATTTTTGCTACTATTGGGGATAAAGGTTGGGGGGGGGGGTCGCTGCTTTGGGGGATGCGCTAAATATGGCATGAGATGGAATTATTTCCATTAAAGGAGTTGTTTGAATTGCAACTGTTGAAATGTCTTGGCCCTGACGGTGATGATCTTTACGACTCCTATCGCAATTTTTATGTTGATGTGTGCCACTTGTCATCTGATTTCCTGGAATGACAAAGGGTAGGATTAGTTCTTTCATGGTGATCAATCTTTTCAGAGGAGTAGTTTGAGCATGCTTCATTTGCATTAGAAAGGTGAACATGGTTTTCTTTTTGATGCATGTAATCTTCCAAATTATTAATGTAAAATATAAACTTATAGATGTTTAGTTTTATTCATCCTCGAAATGAGGATAAGATGCTTCCGGCATAATGGTAGGATCTTGTCAT
Source organism: Argiope argentata (assembly GCA_026289955.1). Lineage (NCBI taxonomy): Eukaryota > Metazoa > Arthropoda > Arachnida > Araneae > Araneidae > Argiope > Argiope argentata. The sequence continues at coordinate 4,072,767 of JAOUZG010025323.1, forward strand.
CCTCAAGGGTACACTAATAGGTAGGGGTTAGGTTCCTCCTACCGATGACGGGACGCACTTCCTACGGGCAGGGTTGTACCGTGGTTGGTGATGACCCTTAGTACTCAACCACGGTTCCCGCCAATTTTGTTGTTGCAACGGTCTGGTCATTTAGTTTTATGGTTTATTCTGCGTGCCTACAGATAGGTCGAAGAGTCTGGTGTGACTATATTATTTCGATTTTAAAAAATGGACATAATGTTGCTTACCTCTGAGTTACAGGTATATAAAGATAATTTTAGGAGTTTATCTATTTTATTTAAGGAGTTATTATAATAAACCCCTTATAATAATAGTTTTAAGGAGTTTATTTTTATATTATTTAAGGAGGTTATTATTATAAAGATAATTTTAAGGAGTTTATTATATTATTACTAAGGAGTTTATTTTTATATTATTTAAGGAGGTTATTATTATAAAAATATATTTAAGGAGTTTATTATATTATTATTAAGGAGTTTATTTTTATATTATTTAAGGAGGTTATTATTATAGAGATAATTTTAAGGAGTTTATTATATATTTATGGCATTAATTATTACAAATAATATAGTAGTCACTAATTATTGCTTTTCCAAAAAAATTCGCAAGTATTCAAAAAGATTCTTAAAGCACTCGTAACGTAATTCCATTTTCATTGAATGCTTACTGAGATAACAATCTATCGAGTATAACGACATTTGTTAGTCATTTTTTTTTCTCAGTCTATACGCATGTTCCCGCAAAATGTATGTATGCTCTAGATGTATACGCATCGCATATCGTATAAGAGGTTCAAAATTTAAGATTAATGATTTATTCAAACTTTATGGCATTCATAATCGAAGCAATACATCACTATTATGGGAGTTCTCTATTATTTTTGGGATGCATAATTATGATGCTTCCCAATTAATACTAATTTAAAGACAGCGCTTTAAAATAAAATCTACCCACGGATTTTAATAACATCTCTCTCTATTTGATGCCATGAAAAATGATTTTCTCCGTCAAATGACATGGTTCCTTTTCATAAAAACATACGCTTTAAATAATACAAAACCCGACGATGATTAATCCTCCCCTATCTAATAAGAAGTTCGTATTAGTATGCGAGATTCGACTCTTAATTATCATTATGTCTTCATTCTTAATGAATACTTAGGTTGCGGGTTACCACAAACTATGCAGAATCGGGTTTTCAATTTCTTCAAAGCCGTCTTAAACTAGAAGGAACGGTCACAAGATCTTTGCTAATGGATCTGAGAAGCTACCTCTTTAGAATAAATCAGTGCTCTTCAGCTATCTCACATCTTTCCTAGAAACATTTTCTGATCCCATTATTTTTTACAGAAATTTTGCGCAGAATCGACAGGTTATTGCTACTTTATATAATTGCGACTTTTCTACGCATGCATATTGATGTAATTATGGTTAGAAATTTTTTCGGAAACAAAAGAATAAAGAATTTTTTCGGCATAAGTACTTTTGATGTTAGTATGTTCTTTTTTCCAGTAGAAGCGAACTTGACTCTGTTACTAGGGTGAGTGCGATCTTGACTCTCTCCCGAAATTCTATTTGTAGTTAGTTCTTTAAGCCTGCTACATTAATCATGAGCCCTTTATTGCTGATGCTACCACAAAAAAGTCAACCTGTGCCTTTAAGTCATTTCACCCAGGATACAATCTCCACTATCAGATAAATTATTGTGTAATCAAGAAAAGCAGCAACAGTTTAATTTATTTACAACCTTAGTTTTCATCAAAAAGTTAGTAACAGTAGTAATCTTCCCTATCAGATAAATTAATTATCAGATAAATTATTGTGTAATTAAGGAAAGAAGCAATAATTTAATTTATTTACAACCTTCGTTTTCATCAAATAGTAGTAGTAATAGTAGTAATCTTCACTATCAGATAAATGATTGTATAATCAAGAAAAGTAGCAACAGTTAAATTTATTTACAGCCTTAGTTTTCATCAAATAATAGTAATCTTCAGTATCAGACAAATTAATTATCAGATAAATTACTGTGTAATTAAGGAAAGCAGCAATAATTTAATTTATTTACAACCTTAGTTTTCATCAAATAGTAGTAGCAATAGTAACAATCTTCATTATCAGATAATTTATTGTGTAATCAAGGAAAGCAGAAACAATTTAATTTATTTACAACCTTAGTTTTTATGAATTGTAGTAGTAAATAATAGTAGTAGTAAGTAGCAATATAATTTATTTACAACTTTAGTTTTCATCAAATAGTAGTAGTAATAGTAATAATCTTCATTATCAGATAATTTATTGTGTAATCAAGAAAAGCAGCAATAATTTAATTTATTTACAATCTTAGTTTTTATCAAATAATTGTAGTTATCTTCATTTGTACACATGGACACATTAGTTCATAATACTCAGTTATGTATATAAAAATTTCAGGGTGCTTGTGTTAAATATATAATTTAATTTTTTTTTCTTTCAATAATGTGTCTTTTTTGCCTTTGGATAATTTTATACTAATGTCATAAATATTTCATGGATACAAGATGACATGGAAATAAAAAGTGAAAATAAATTTGAAAAACAACAACAGCGCCATTATTGTATTATTTTTTTTTACCTCAATAGTTACATTAAATCTTGGTTTCATCTTGGTTTTGTTTTTATTCCAAATGTATTTTGTTGAAAAATATATCTGAACGTTATTGAATATATTTAGATGAAAGAAACTTCTAAAAGAAAAGAAAAGCGCGACGAAGGAAAGAAAAGTATCAGTGCTACAAATGTCATTTCAAAATTGGCGTGACTTTTCACATGAAAATGTAGCAAATCTATATTTATTTGAAAAATAAATGCACAGAAAAATAATATGTGTAACTGCAGCTGTATTTTTCACGCTATAATGCCTGTGGACATCAACTTCTTATTTAATAGCTGTTCTAAATTAAGAGACCCATCCAACAGTAAATTAGGACTATTGTCAATCAAATTAGCACTTCTCGTGCAAAAAGTAAACAAAGAAACATACCAAAGAGTAGAAAGAATGGTTCATCAAAGTAATAAAACAGTCTGATACGATATCCTAAGTCTTATGAGTATCCCATCATTTAATCCAACTCTTAAGGTATCCACTAATATGCCATGAATCCATGGCATTCTCATCAAACAGCATTATCCGAAATTCTGATTGGCGCTAAGACGGGTATTAACACCTATCGCTTCTACCCACACCCCACAGTGCGAGGCGGAACGTAAATAAAAGCATCTTTCACATTCTTAACATCGATTTATACCGCCTTAATCCCGACCATCAAACCATCGAGGATCCATTGAGCCATAAAATTTCACGCAGGACACGAAAAATACATGTTTTTGAGGCTTTCCCCTTGTAAATAGACCCCCGCTTTCAGAAGTTATACCTTGCAGAATTTATAATGTCCCTCTAGTGGCGGAAGCCTACATGAGATTACCTGGTGATACGGGAATCAATGTCATCCTGGAACGTCTCGAGTCGTAAATTTTCCCCTGACTCGCCTCGTTCCTGCGTCTTTGTCCTTAGGCACCAGAGAGAAGCAGAGGGCCATTAGAAAAGGTCGTAAACGTCACCTCGGTGGTGTGCATTTTTCTGTTTCATACAGCAATGAAATGACAGATTTGTTGAAGTTTGACTGTGATTGTGTGCGCGGAGGCGAGGGAGGCTGTCTTGTAATGCGGCGGAACAGGCGTGTGGTAACATTGTAATTTGCCTCAAATTAATCTTCGGAGTCTGTTTGATTCATCATAGGATGTGACTCATTCAGGTGGTGTGCCTTATCGAATGTGTAGATAAATTTTCGGATTTTTTTTTTTTGAAAGGTTAGATTTAAAATGATTTTTCAGAAAGGACACACTTCGAGTTTCCATGATGAATGGAGAAGCTATTTTCCATTTCATAGCTCTGCTTATAAAATTTTTATTGTATTTATTTTCATTTTCGATTTAAAATGTAGGACATATGTAAAGATACATATAACGAATGGGGATTGTTATCTATTCATTTTAATTTTCAACTTAAAACATAGGACACGAGCAAAGATACATATAACGAATGCGGATTGTTATCTATTTGTTTCCATTTTCGACTTAAAACATGGGACATGAGCTAAGATACATATAAAGAATGTGGATTGTTATCTATTTGTTTTCCTTTTCGACCTAAAAAGTAGGACATGGGCAAAGATACATATGACGAACGTGGATTATTATCTATTTATTTTCATTTTCGACTTAAAATATAGGACATGAGCAAAGGTACATATGACGAACGTGGAATGTTATCCATTAATTTTCATTTCCTACTTAAAACGTAGGACATGAGCAAAGATGCATATAACGAATGTGGATTGTTACCTATTTATTTTCATTTCCTACTTAAAACGTAGGACATGAGCAAAGATGCATATAACGAATGCTGATTGTTATCTATTTATTTAGATTTTCGACTTAAAACGAAGGACATGAGCAAAGATACATTTAAGAAATGTGGATTGTTATCTATTTATTTTCATTTTCGACTTAAAACGGAGGACATGAGCAAAGATCCATGTAACGAATGTGGATTGTTATCTATTTATTTTCCTTTTCGACTTAAAACGGAGGATATGAGCAAAGATACATATAACGAATGTGTATTTTTATCTATTTATTTTCATTTCCAACTTAAAATGGAGGATATGATCAAAGATACATTTAACGAATGTGGATTGTTATCTATTTGTTTTCCTTTTAGACCTAAAATGTAGGACATGAGCAAAGATACATATAACAAATGTGTATTTTTATCTATTTATTTTCATTTTTAAATTAAAACGTAGGACATGACCTAAGATATATGATTTATGTGATTTTTCTACATAAATTTGGGTTCGCAATACAGATTAGAAATTTCTAATTTTCTTTATTCTGTATTATTTTTATTCTAAAGTACTTCAAAATGAATAGGAAAAATCGATTCATTAACAATGTTTGATTATTTTAAATGATACTGTTTATTTCTTAACGCACCAAGCGTTAAGAAAATAAACAGTATCGTTTAAAATAATCGGTCGAAAATATGCTAAGCCTAACCTCATTGGCGTTGAGAAAAAACAAACTGAATTCGTTACTTATTTGACGGCATTGAAATGAAAACTTTCGACAAGAAAGTAAGTTTTTCATTAATTAATAAAAGATTAATTAATATTTGAAAAAAACTGTATTAACATTAAATGTCATCCGCAATATGTTAAAACAGTTTACTTGAACTTGATTGGATGAATAAACAGTATTTTATTAACGATTGAAAAATTGTACAAGATATATTATATATATATATATATATAGGGAGAGTGTGAGCTAATAGTAAGAATTGAATAAATTAGAATCCTGGATTCTTTCTCACCAGAAAAATCATCCTATATTTGATAATATCGCATGATTTTGCTCTCTCAAGTATGCTTTTGCACTCTGAAAGGGTCGTGAAACAAAAACATTTAATAAGGAGTTTTCTGAACAATGCTTCTTTAGATTTCAACTACAGCTATAGATACTTTTTTATGATACAGGTCTGTAAAGATGACAAGCAATTACTAAGATAACAGCGCATTTCTACAGTGAACCACTCAACGCACATCAGGGCATCTGACACTCCACTGTTTCGTCACCTGCACGCCACTGAGTGTCATTACAATGCACAGAAGCTGATATCATCCCAACCTGTAATTAAGCTGTACACCTGGCCCCGTCCTCTGATCCGTCTAATAGGCATCCCCTAATGAATTAAGAACAAAAGGAGAGGGAAACCGCTAATCAAAATAACAATCATAATAACCTCCTAAAAATAATTTTCAGTAAACACATATGTAACAATGCAACATAATATATCATCGTGTAAGATAACGAAATCTTATAATTAAAAAAAAAGAAAAAAGAAGGGCAAACGTGAAGTGAAGCTTGGGGAAGTTGGAGTCTGGAAAGTCATGCATTTCCAATTAATACGTCAATTGGGGGCATAATTGGTCTGTCCGTCCGTCCAAGATTTGACATGACGACAAAAAGGCCTTTATATTGAAGAAGCTAAGCTGCGTGTAAGTGGTATGTTGGTGTTTTTATCTGCTCCTTTTGTGTGCCAGAGCTTGTTGGATTATTTGTCAGGCGAGAGACGCGTCAGCACTGTGCGAGGATGGAGGAAAAAAAAAAAAAGGTAAAACATTTTGTGGAGAAGGTAGTTCTAAGAAAGATTTTTTTTTTTTTTTTTGGCATTTAGACGGTGGTTTTTTTTTTTCTTCCTAGGAATCATCAATTATAAATCTTGGATGTCAAATGTTGAGTGTTTTGTTTTATTTCGTCGAAAACAAAGCAGAGGTGTTTGTGTCGTGCGAACAAAAGCTGCACTGTGCTGATGTATTATAATAAGCATTTTCTGGCAAGATGGTATATATTTTATTTTCTGATATGAATAATGATCCTCCTGTAGGTGACACTCATGAAATCCTTTTTAATACGACCATGATGTTGACAGGATGACCACCGAAGGCTGCAAGAAGAAATTATAGACCCTGACAACACAATTTGACACTTCACGACCACGACGCAGCGATGTGTTATTACGCCCTTTAAAATAGCTCTGACCATGACTCTAATTTATTTAAAAGTAATTGATGTATTTAAATACATTTTGATTATAAACATCAACAGCCGAATTCTGAGTGATGAATCTTTGCATCAAAAAGGAATTTATCCATTCTTATGAAGCGTCCTCTACACTCCTAAGAAGCTTCATAAAATACGATCATAATTCTATTATTCTTAGAGATTTCTTTTACATCCATTTTAATTACCAATGATTAAAACTGGTATATTTTGAAAATTAGGAAAGAGGGTAAATTTTATATTATATTCAATTAAATTATATTATATTTAATTTTATATTATATTGTTACAAGCGGGCGAAACGGGCGTCGAAGAAGAAAATGTTGGCGGCGCTTCACAAGGAGCTTCGCGATAGCCGAGTTGATTTGGCGAGGGGAATATTCTGGTAGCCCCCAGACAATACTAGGTGCGCCGTGTTGCTTCTCGTGCGCACTTGTTTGGCTATATAAGGGACGGGTAACCACATTCGGCAGAACCTCTCTCTCGGATGAGAAGCGTTTCGCTGGACTAGCGGATTCTCGCTTGTTATTAGTGAGCTGTGTTTGCGTTTGCTGTTAACGTTCTGTTATTGAGCTCGCTGTGATTTACTGTTTGCTGTGCTATACGATAGCTGTTTTGCAGTCTTCACGACGACAAGAAAGGGTGTAAAGGGGTGTTCACACGAGGCAAACTAATGTACGCAATAGACAGTTAATCCTACTTCAGGAAAATCATGTGATCACAACGGAACAGTGGCAAGTAATTATCAAGTCGGGATAACTGTATGCCATTGATCCAACGACTTTGTTTTAACTATTCACACGAGGACAATACAGGGACAACGATTGAGCGCAATAGTTGACCTCATGTGAATCTTGTTAAACACCTTGAAAGTCGTAGGAGAGATAACCATTATTTATTAATTGAAAGGCTTATGTTCATCATCAGAATATGGGCAGGAAATACGGGTTTTGCTGTATGTTCAATTCTTCGGCTGCGTTTGAACCAAGCAAAGCACAAATGCGTATCATGTTTCCCTGAAATTTTGTTTTCCCCCCATACACATGAGTCATATCTGGTGCTGTTTAAGTGGTAAAAGATGTCGCATCTCCTCTGCATCAGAAGACATCAGCCCATGAATTTCGTGAAATATGCTGGACAAAGTGGGGTTAAAAGACCTCCTCCTACATCAACATGTCCATTCATGGCGATTTCCTTTGACTAGAACAGAAGTACCATAGATTTTTTTTTCTTTTTCATATTTTGAAAAGACTCAGCCTTTCCAATGTTAAAAAATTGGTAAAAATTAATTTTCTTTTTCTGTTATATTAATATCAATTATCCGACACTTTACAGTGTAGCAAAACTAAACCGCGCCATGGTAAAATATGCCTTTTGATATAGCAGTACGGTCTAACGAAGTGAACTAAATGTTCTTCCTGTCTGTCTACAATAATGGGTACTTTTCCGTTTAACGGACGCAAGCGAAAATCACCAAATAATGTAGAATTCCGTCAAGTTTCTTACAGCGATTTTAAAGTGAAAAATCACCAAATAATGTAGAATTCCACCAAGTTTATTACAGCGATTTTAAAGTGAAAAACCGCCAAATAATGTAGAATTAAACCAAATTTCTTATAGCGATTTTAAAGTGAAAAATTACCAAATAATGTAGAATTCCGCCAAATTTCTTACAGCGATTTTAAAGTCAAAAATCGTCAAATAATGCAGAATTCCACCAAGTTTCTTACAGCGATTTTAAAGGGAAAAATCACCAAATAATGTAGAATTCTACCTAATTTTTTATAGCGATTTTAAAGTGAAAAATCATCAAATAATGCAGAATTCCGTCAAATTTCTTACAACGATTTTAAAGTAAAAAACCCCCAAATAATGTTGGATTCTGCCAAATTTCTTACAACGAGTTTCAAGTGAAAAATCGCTAAATAATATAGAATTCCACCAAACTTTTTACAGCGATTTTAAAGTGAAAAATCACCAAATAATGTAGAATTCCACCAAGTTTCTTACAGCAATTTTAAAGAGAATAATCGCCAAATAATGTAAAATTCCACCAAGTTTCTTACAGAGATTTTAAGGTGAAAAATCGCCAAATAATGTAGAATTCCACCAAGTTTCTTATTTTAAAATGAAAAATCCCCAAATTATGTAGAATGCCGCCAAACCTTTTACAGCGATTTTAAAGCGAAAAATCCCCAAATAATGTAGATTTCGACTAAATTTCTATCGCGATTTTTCGCTTGCGCCCGGCTATCGGAAAAGAACCCAATAACGCCTCCTAAGATTAGCACATTGATGGTTTAAATCCTTTACCACTCTCTCCTAACCTGCTAATCCATTGGTTCAAAATTGACAAAATATTCGATTTTTCCTAAACCAAGAGCAGCACTTTCCCTAAATCCCAAGTAAGCTACAGGTGCTTTATGGAAATCATTTTTTTTAGTTATGGACACCATTTTCAAGTGCAGGTCAGTGGCGAGGTCGGATTTTTGATGGCACGCAAAATGGATTGGTAGACGTTCCCCCCTTGAGCGGGACGCCCTGCGCATGCGTAATGGGCGATACTTGATTTATGGCTTGATGCGTGATGTCGTTATATCCTATGAGAGGAAAGGTGGACCCCGTAACAGCCCTAATTACAAACCGCAGAACACTTTCCTCAGCAATACGAAACCAGGGACATGACGCGAATGCAGAAAACAGCCTCCCGTTCCGATGGTCCGGTCATGCTAAACTCTGCCGAAACAATCAGTAAAAACAATAACTTTCTGATTAGGGACGATTAAAAAGATTTAGAGGCGTTTTTTTCTTCTTTTATTTTCTGCGGAGATGCTATCTAATCGGTAGAGACTTGGACGTGAAGATGGATAATTTTGAACTGAGCCTCAGCATGACAATTTTGTGAACGGGTTTCTTTAGTGAAAAGTATGATTTTCTCCTTTTTTTTTTTATTTCGTTATAAGGCAACTGGAAATATACACTGACTATGATGTATGGTATATGTTATTCATCTTTTATTTTATCCAAGATTTTTACAAAAATATACTTAAAATTTTAAAATAGGATCGGCTTTTATGGAATTTTAGTTTCAACTTTCATTTATTTCCTGGTATTGTAGAATTCAGAAATTTTGAACGATCGAGTGATCTCGATGACAGAGCAAAACGCCTTCTCACACCTTCGTATCCGTAACCGTTCTGGTTACTAAAACGTTCGATTGGTTAAGTTACAGGAATTTATTAGTCCATTCGTCTAATTGGCAGGCGAGAGTTCTACGGTGAGACAAGATGTGCCGCTCACATTCATTTATATTTTAATGTTATTTCAGTAGTTTTATCCCTGCATTAACTTATATGCCGTTTTTTAATTAATATATATTATGTATTAATTCCTGTAGTACCCTTTCTGTATAATAATGCAATGCTCTTAAATAATATTAACCCATTCACTGCCAACCACGAATATACTCGTGTTTGGCAGGGTGTTACCCATTGCCAGCACGAATATACTCGTGATGCTTTCAATATATTATAATGTACAACTTGTCAAACTTGCAAACGTTTTATGGCCGCAAACATAAATATACAAGTGTAAAAAATTTTAAAAAAAGCTACAAATAAATTGTTTTTACAAAAATTCTACTTTATTTAACCCTTTCGCTGCCAAGCCTAAATTGTATTCCCATTGCCAACCACGAGTATATTCGTGTTTGATTTTTATACATACAAATGATTATTTACGACAAAATATGTGTATTTATTTTGAATTATATATGACAGATGATTATATATGACAGAAAAAACGTATTTATTTTGAAGTAATAAAACTTAACAATAACCATGAAAACGGAAATGGCAATAGGAATAACCTCATACAATTTAGGCTTGGCAGCGAATGGGATAAATTCCAAAATTTTTACAGCAGGAAAAACAAAAATAATTATGTACAGAATTTGTAAACAAGTAAGAAATAATAATAAATTCTAGCATTTTACAAGGGTTTTCAACTTCGGAAAATTAAAGAAAATTTTTTGGAATAATAATATGCAAAAAACTAAATTGCATGAAAAACTCAAATATTCTTAATTTTTATTGTTATTATGACACAGTAGAAATCAAATTGAAAATAATTTGTATAGATAGATAGTAGATATTAGCACCCCGTGATGATCATTTGGTTCGCATGGCAATATCGGTTGGGCTTAGTTTAATTAAAATTTTTGTATATAACTATTCGTAATGGAGTAAATGAACTATTACAGCTATTAAAAGCTTTTGACAAAATAATCTATAGTAAACTATCCGGTAATCCAACATTTTTTTAATGCAGTATAAGTCCGAAGCATAGCGTTATTAAAAACAAAATTGTTCCGTTCGGATATATTTTAGCTTTCGATGCACAACAAATAAAATTTTTACCATGTTAGAACATAATTTTTTTGGGATGAGGTTTTTGGTGTCAACAAAAAAACCACTGGCAAAAAATTGAAACTTTATTATATGCAGGAGCATCTCAAAAAATCACCTTTTAATAACGTATCGCCATTGCATTTACAGAAGCTCTGATTTTAAAAGAAAAAATTAATGACTACAGCAAATAAAACCTAGAAAAATGTCATGCTGAGCACGTGATAATATGAAATAAAATAAATAGGAAATGTGATATTCTTTTTAAACAATCAATGCGAGACAAAGTTTTTTTGGATCGTTTGCAATATTAAAGTGACTCATTCAATGAAACCATTAAAACGAATAAAAATATAATTTAACTTGCACGAGCACGTGGTGTTTGATCGTTCAAGAAATGATGTTCTGTTATCATACATTGAAATATGCATTGCAGATTTCCTTTTAATCTTTATTTATTTCTACATATATTTTTTAAAAAAAATGAAACATTATTCGATTGAATATTTTCATTGAATAAGGAATTGAACAGTTTGAATTTCTTCAACAATAAAGTTACATCTGAAAAATTATGTAAACAATAATTAAAAAAAAAAAGACCCATCAATATTTTTTAAAAAAAGTTACTTGATAAATAAATTTGTATCATAAAAAAAATAATTTCTAAAATTTAAAGTTGCATAAAAATATTTTTTGTGCAAAAATAGTTTTAAGTCTCGGAAAATGTCAAAATCTGGCTTAATAAATATAAATTTAAAATAATCAATGCAAGGTGTTATTTTTTACTCTAGACAATATGTATTTTTTGCAAATCGGATAGATCCCAGTCAAATGGAGAAAAATAGAGCAGCTGTAGAGCTCTAATACAGATATAATTTTTTCCATTATTAGGAAATATTTCCGGAATTTCATTATCGATTAATGTAAGTAAATATGGATTCTATGTAAAAGCACTATCTGATACTAAATTTCAGGAAAAAAAACCTTTATAAAATTCCTTAATATTTATAATAATAACATGCTAAAAAAATTATATAGGAAGACTTATAATAATGATTTAGATGCCGATTTTAATTTAAATATCATTTACTTTTTGGTACATCAACAAATTAAAAAAAATGTTTTAAAAGTATTTTTTTAGTAAATTTATTAGTAATCACGTTTCAGCTCATTTCTTATAGAAGAATCCCATTTCCACCATGAACAAGAAGGTTATTTGATACTTCGAATCTTTGACTTGTTGTACATGATATATTTTTAAAAAAGATAAACAATAGTTGCCTTGTTCGAAAGTTATCCATCATACAAACCATGTCAATACTTCAAGAAATGGGAAACTCTTTTCAACACCTGATCCGTCTATTTAAATTTACATTAATCATTCGTTTAATCCAGTTTCATTCGGGAAACAACATCTCTCAACCTCAATGTGTCACAATATTCAATTTGCTGGAATGGTATTCCAGAAATCTAAATCTATCTTTTCTTCTCATTCAGACAGCTGAAGGTGTGAAATGGCGTCCTTAATCTGGTCAGGTTGTTCTAGTTACGAGAGAGAAGAATTACTTTCGGAAAGATTTCATTTTTATTGAAAATTGGATTTGCCGGAAAAGGTAATGCAACAAAGATTTTTTTAAATAAAGTTTTTATTATCATGTCAGAGCATGATGTTGTTTTGGGGATGAGGTTTCCGGCGTCAACAAAAATCCGTACGCGAAAAATAAAATTTTTATAATCTCTACCAGATACTCAAAAAAAAAAAATCAACTTTTAATAACGCATTGCAATTACATTTAAAAAAAAGTTAATGACTACAGCAAATTATATATATATATATATATATATATATATATATATACAACAAAAATTCACTTTTTAAAAAATTTCATGAAAACAGAATCTATTATTATCATGTTAGAACATGATGTTTTTGGAACGAGGTTTTTGGTGTGAACAAAAATTCGTAGACGAAAAAAAATTATTATCTGCTCGAGCATTTTTAAAAAAAATCAGCATTTAATAACGCGTTGCCATTGCATTTACAAAAGCACTGATTTAAAAAAAATAAGTTAATGACTACCACAAATAAAAACTAGAAAAATGTCATTTTGAGCACGCGATTATATGAAATGAAATATATAGAAAATGTGATATTTTTTTAAACAATAAATGCGAGATAAAGTTTTTTGGATCGTTTGCAGTATTAAAGTGACTCCATCAATGAAACAATTAAAATGAATAAAAATATAATTTAACTTGCACGAGCACGTGGTACTTGGCCGTTCAAGAAATGATGCTCTGACATGATACATTGAAATATGCATAGCAGATTTCGTTTTAATCTTTTATTTTAGAGTTCTTGTTATGTAATTCTGATGAAATTGCACGAATACCATGTGACTAACATTGAACGTGACTATTTCTATTAATCTCTACCAATAATAAAGGATAATGTATCAGTGTCTTTGTGTGTTTGCTACCTGCAAACCAAATCCATTTAACTTACAACTCCCAAATTTGGCACGACTTTGGAAAGTCATATGAATTAACTGCAACTCACAATTTTTAACTGTAGTTAGATGACAGACTGCTGCTTGAAATGACCCTCATTCATAAAATTCTCACACCATACTCAAGTATGTCGTGAGAATTAAACAATCGTTTCAAAATAAAAAATCGGGAAGTAAGCAATTCCAAAAATTAAATAAAAGATTAAAAAAAATCTGCTATGCATATTTCAATGTACCATGTCAGAGCATCATTTCTTGAACGGCCAAGCACCACGTGCTCGTGCGAGTTAAATTGCATTTTTACTCATTTTAATGGTTTCATCGAATGAGTCACTTTAGTATTGCAAACGATCCAAAAAACTTTGTCTCGCATTTATTGTTTAAAAAAAATATCTTATTTCCTATTTATTTCATTTCACATAATTGCATCTTTAAAATGACATTTTTCTAGGTTTTATTTGCTGTATTCATAAACTTATTTTTAATCAGAGCTTTCGAAAATGCAATAACAACTACTTATTAAAAGCTGATTTTTTGAGATTCTCATGCAGATAATAAAATTTTTATTTTTCGCCTGCGGATTTTTGTTGACGCCAAGAACCTCCTCCCAAAAACATCATGTTTTGACATGATAAAAAAATATTTATAACATACCATTTTAATAATGGTGCAAATTTTTCCTGAATTTCAGCAATTTTCATAATTTTGGAAAAGCATTGTATACGGATAGCATTGTTAACAGGAAATTCAAATCATTTTCATTCTTTCATTAAATATTTAATTTCATTTTATGCGTTGATAATCAAATACGTTGATTTCCTCAAGGCAACAGCATAGAAAATCATACGTCTTTAAATCGACATTTTAGCATTAAATTCTATGTCTGTGTCTCCAGTCAAACCTTTAATTTAAATTTGCTGGCCAATTTAGCAGGTACTTTGTTCTGTTTAATATTTTACCCTGCTTGATATGCATTTAATTGACTTTTATTTCAATTTATTTTATTGGTCTAATAAAAAGTTCCGCCTCAATTGATAATAAATTTTCTATTTCTTCGTTTTCACACTCGTAAGCTAAGCCCTGAAAATACTCTCGGTAGTTACCTACGAGTGCAAGTTATATGCATATAAAAATGAATCGAAATTCAATAAATTTGTTTTAACAACTTTATTTATTATTTCATAAAAGTATTTTAAAACACATTTTCTCCGCTAAGATAGCTAAACGTGTGTAAACCAATCGGAATAACGATGATGCTGGTAAATTGCTTTGTTTTAGTTTTGTTTCTAAGTATTTCTTTTCCACAACAGAAAACAAAGTGTTAATAATAACATATCAAAAATGGCCAGCCCTTATTTTGAATTTCTAATAGCATGTAATTTATTCTAACTTTTCCGAGAAATTATTTTATACTTATCTATGCCTAATTCAGAAGGTCCATCTAATTTTTCTTATCTCTTATATCAAAAAATATTTTTGGTTTACAAAATATACTGAAGTTGAATATTAAAAAAAAAAGAACATGAAACTGAATTCTTTTGTTTATGTTAAGCTAGACAATACATTTATATTTTATAATTTATTACAGAAAATTTATCGGTTTCAACACGTGTAAGCAAATACATACATAGATAGATAAATACCAAAATTTTCCGAAATTTGTGAGAGATAATGGATGTTTTGGATACTTTCGAAATAGATTCCAGAAAAAGGATAACTATCAAAGAAATCTACATTTTTTTTCTAAATAATTGCACCTATAACAGAACCAGAAAATTTCCTTACTCTTTCTCTCTCCCTCTGATTTTTTTTTCTGTCCTCGAGAAACACCTAGTAAAATATCGATAACATTAGATCTAAGATAACAACGGCGCGCCGTGGACAACAAAACGAAACAACGGATCAAGTCAGTCGGAGAAATAAAATGGCGGTCTTGTAGAAGGTTCATTCAACTCCGATTTAAGTACAGTGTTTTTCTCTGATTTATACTACAGTGAGAGTGTAATTGAAATCATATCTAGATAGGATATTTATTGCTAAAGGGCAAGAATAAGAAGTTTCGTTGTATTCGGATGGTCACGAAATATTTGCATTATTTTTATGTTCTTCTGCCAAGATGGCGGACTTGACGTTCGAAGATTTATGGCGGCCAAAAAGAAATATAGCATTCCGATTGCGTATGCAATTTTTTAGTATTTTTTTCTTTTTCAGTACTCCTCTTTGTTCCTCGGCCTGCAATGCTAAACTTCGATTCCTTTCTAATTATGACGAATCGGCGCGTTTATGCAACAGGTTTTTACAGTCGAAGTAACAACTGGGTATTTCGGAGATTGATTTTGCTTCGAACTCTGAGCGCCTAATTTGACCGTTATCAGGGGTTGAGCTCGCCGTCTAGGTGTCAAATTAAATTCACCGTTTCCGTTTGCCCTTGAGCTGGAAATTACAGGGGTAAACGACAAACATATTAAGAAGCATGTTCTTTTGCACATTCTTGATCGTGTATTCAGAATCATCCTCACTCGAAAGTTTTTTTTTTTTTTGACTAGTAGCATTTTTGCCTGCAACAATTATGTAAATGATTATGTAAATATGATATGAGTATGCAAATTTTTTTTAAATAAATATTGCCAAGTAGCATTTTTACTTTTCTGTAACTTAACCCTTTTTACTTGAATATCTTCTCTCAAGTACCATATTCGAGACAATGCATCATTTTGACATTATATTTATTCATTAAAAAATTTTTTTTTTATTGTTAACCCTTTATTACAAGAATTAATAAAGCGTTGATAAAAAATTGTTTCACGGTTGAAGTAGCTTTATTTAAATATTAATAAAACATATTTAAAAAATATTGGAAAAAGTTTTTTTTTCACTAGTAGCATTTTTGCCTGCAACAATTATGTAAATAATTATGTAAATATGATATGTGTATGCAAATTTTTTTATAAATATTGCCAAGTAGCATTTTTCCTTTTCTGTAACTTAACCCTTTTTACTTGAATATCTTCTCTCGAGCACCATTCGAGACGATGCATTATATTTATTCATTTTTAAATTTTTTTTTATTGTTAACCCTTTACAGCATGAATTAATAAAGTGTTGAAAAAATTATTTCACGGTGCAAGTAGCTTTATTTAAATATTAAAAAAGACATATTAAAAAAATATTGAAAGCGTTTTTTATTTTTTTATTATTATATATGGGCTTGCCAGCTTTCTGGCACAGAGGTAGCGCTTCTTCCTCGTGTTCTGGGAGTCCCGGTTCGGGCATGGCTGTTCTTCTGTGTGCTATCTGTGGGATGTGTGACTGTGCCCCCCCTGTAAAAAGGGGATGTGCAAGCAAGTGTGGTGAGTGTGTAGCTAAGTCGTACTCTTGGTCCTGGTTGGTGCTACTTCAAAAAACAAGAGACGCTCCTTTCGGCTTAAATCTGCTGCTGTATCAGCGGGGGACGTGTCCATGGCAAAGTGCCATAAGTAAGAACAACATATATGGGCTCGTGTATAGTGTAGAAAACAGTTGAAGTGCGGAAAAATTATTATTCGTCGAGAAAGATGAGTATATCAACTCCAAAAATTTTTTTGTGTGTTTGTTTGTCAAAAAGTACTTTACGTTTTACTCTGTTATCGGTTTTTGAAAATGAATCACCCGCACTTCCATTCTGCTTTTTTCACCCACTTGCACAAAAGCGAGGTTATTTCGAAATGCCATAAAATCATAGACAATTTTTTTGCGTTTTATGAATGCTAAATATATATTTGATGGATTAAAACAGTTTGAATTATTTTATCATATTTAATTTTTAAATAAAATTGATTCAAAATTGCACTACCATATACGGGCCCATATGCGGTAAGGAGTTAAAAATACCTACAGAATGGTAATATGATGTAAATGAGTGAGAAAACTACGCTTGAGGAAGACGCTCTACCCCTAAGCCAGGACGCCGGCCAAATAAATTAAATAATTTTATTAGCTTTGCTGCGAAATAAATAAATTTATAAAAATATAAATTCTCAGAATTATTTAAAAAAAATGGGTAATATTTACATATATATGTATAAAGTGTAATTTTTGAGTGTTTTTTTGTGTCTAATATGCTTAATATTTATGTCTAATAAGCGTCTGATTATTTATAATCAAATTGGTTGCCACAATAAATAAGAACTTGTTTCTTCACAACTTAATAAGCAATTACTAAAATAACAAAAATTACTAAAATAAGAAATCAACCTTGGGTAAATTAAGCTGAAAATGTGAAAATTCGACCAAAATTTACCAGTTTATTGATAGACGGTGCCTTTTAATGTAACCTGCCTACAACCTCACAGTGCCTAACTGCTTTACAGTAAAAGTTAAAGTGGTAAAGAAACTTTTAATTTAAATAATTCATAGGACATTACAGTCATGTCTTCGTAAATGTGAGCCATTTAATACAAAACTGCATGTAATCTTATATAGACATTAACGTTATTATCTTATAATTGCATGTTAACTGACAGTCATTAACATTATTATCTTTTAATTGCATGCTATCTTATGAAGTCATTTAGGTCACATGTCCCTTTTACTTTTTAAAGATATGCAACTGGTTTGTTATGAGGATAATACATTTTTCATGTGAGACTGCATTAACTCCGGTAAATCAAGTTTAAAATAAATGTCAAAATTATTGCTTATGTAATAATAGTTAAATATAATTTGACTTCATTCACACATATAGTGACTAAGAAATTAAAATTTTGATTAATTTCTAAGTAATATATATGCAGGGGGTGGACAAAATAATGGAAATACCTAAAATTTGGAATTATGAGCTTTGAACATGTTATAAACAATCAAAACTTTATATATTTTTATGTTTTTAAGTTTTATTATTTATTATGTTTATTTAAAATAGCTGTTTTTTTACAGAAAATTTTTAAAAGGTGGTTACAACCTTATTAAAATGACAGACGGATTTTCAAAGAAGCCAAATTGTTGGTGGTCGTATGGCAGGCGCTAGTGCAACAAAAATGGCCCGAATACTTGGCGTTTCAAGAGGTACTGTCTCAAAAGTAATGACTGCTTTTGAAAATGAAGGCAAACCATCCTCAGCAAAGCACAGTTCTGTTCGAAAATGGAAGTTGCCTGCTAGAGACCATCAGACCCTAAATCGAATTGTTGGATAGAATCGCCAGGCCACGGCTGCTAAAATTATAGCAGAGCTCATTGAACACCTACAGAACCCAGTTACCTCGAATACTATTCTCCGGGTGCTGCACAGATCTGGATTCCACGGAAGATCTGCAATTAGAAAACCTCTACTCTCAAAGACAAATGCTTTAAGGCGTTTAGAGTGGTGTAAAAGCTTCCAGAATTGGTCCCCCGTGCAGTGAACAAATGCGACTTTCTCTGACGAATCCCCAGATTTCAACATTTTTGAGCATTTATGGTCAATTTTAGAGATTCAAGAAGTTGATTTCCTTTGACATCATGTCTAAAAGAACTATAGGATATTTTAACTGAAGAATGGGTTGAAATTCCTTTGGAAACAATACACAAGTTGTATGAAGCAATACCTAGGTGAACTGAGGCTGTGTTGTTGTTACTCATGGCATTTGCCATGGATAAGCCCCGCTGATACATTTTAAGCCAAAGATATGCGTCTCTTTGCTTTACAAGTAGCGCCATCTAGGGCCAAGAGTACGACTCAGTTACACAGATACCACAACCCTTTTTAGAGGGTGGACTTCATTCATGCATAGACATTCATTCATCACAGATCGTAATTTATATCTAGAACAGAGAACGTTCACCTCTGACTCAGTACCCCCAGTGGTATTACTCTCGACATGGAGGACTAAGGACCACGACAGTTTTAACGAGCGCCAGCTACCACACACTCGGGGAATCTTTTGGCCGGTGAGTTTCGAACTCGCAACCTGAGGAGTACGAGTCCAACGCTTTACCAATCAGGCTACCAGGCCTCAATGAGGCTGTAAAGGCAGCAAAAAGTGGACCTATAACATATCAAAGTCTATTTTGTTGATTTTTTAAGGTGTTCCATTACTTTGTCTACCCCTGTGTGTATATATATATATATATATATATATATATATATATATA
>JAOUZG010025323.1:4092574-4106475 GCA_026289955.1 Argiope argentata
TTTTTTCATTGGTTAAATATGTATTAATATAATTTACTAACTTTTAAATAGAAAATCATTCGGTTGTAATCTTTAAATAGTCAATCGGTTGTATCTTAGCGATTTTAAATTGCTAATTTAATTAATAAAAGAACTGATTATATCAAATAGATTTATTATTTAATGCCTAAAACGGGTTTAACTGATATAAAATATTTAAACAATGAAAAAATTTATTTATATTATAAATTACTCATTATTGAATTAGAAAAATCATAATGTAAACTATTTCAGAAATTTCATTACCGAGTTAAGTACTTTGTAAACAACTCAACGGGAAGTTGCATTAAAAATACATGCAAGCTTTTACTTCCGTCGTACATACATTTCAAAATAAAAAATTTAAAATAATAGTTTTCTTCAGAAATTCAATACATTTTCCTAAGGTTATTGTTTTCGTTTGAATTTTAAAAAAATTCATGTCACAACTATAATTTGCAGAAAATACAATTATATTTCAAAAAACCCAAATTGTGAATACTTAAATAACGAAATAAAACAGAATTATTTACATTTCGACGATAAACAAAAGAAAATCAAAGCTGCAAAAATAGAAACAAAATTTTAAAAAATCGACTTTTCGTCGTAAGATTTGTTGAAGACAATAGAACAGGAAATAAATATAGTATCAATTGCAAAAACTCATTAATTTCGATCAATGCACTTTACATTAACTCAATGGAAGATTTAAAATAATTTCTTGAGTATTTTCAATCTTAAATAAAATAAAAAGAACAATAACTCTCGAGTTGAACATCCGAATCGAATAATATTATTTCATATTCAAAGCCACTTCATCGAAGTTAAAGAATTCTAATATTAATACTCCCGAAACATACAAATTTATGTCGTTTCTGGGATGTAATAAATCTTTGATTCTCGTTTTGTCGAAAAGCTTTTAGTGGTGATGAAATTCTGCCTACGCCAACTGTCGTCGGTTGCATTGTGAGGGCAATGTCATCTTTAAAATGGATGTTGCCATTCCGGCTGACTTAAATGCCGTTTCTGATCGCTTTCATTAAAGCGCAGTGCGTGGTTACAGGGTGATGAATTGTCAAGATTATGAATACTTTTCTTTTTTTGTTTCGTTTTTTGATTGGTTAGATGTTCCAACGGCTGTACAGCGAATATGTGGTTGAATTATGTTATTTATTCAGCAGTGACATTCGCTAGATAGAAAGTTGGCATCGGCTGACAATTTAAACTGATTTATGGTTTTTTCCTGTACGTTATAAATTGTCACAGTGATGTACGTTTATTACCCCCGATATGATTGTACTTATCACTGTTTGTGAAATTTATATAAGTATTAAAATTGTACAACAAATTGGATTGCTTTCAATATTTTACACAGCTGAGAATGGAATTATACGTTATCTCTCATGGCCTTTCTTCTCCCAATTTAATGTTTAACAATAGGAATAATCAAGAAATGCCCGCACAAAATCTTATTAATATTTTGTAATATTATTATTTTTTATAATAATTTGCAAAATTATTATTTTTTATTAATAATTCAAAACATTATTTTTTATTAATATTTTGAAAAATTATTATTTTTATTAATAATTTGTAAAATTATTATTTTTTATTAATATTTCAAAAAATTATTTTTTATTAATATTTCGAAAAAATATTTTTTATTAATAATTTATAAAATTATTATTTTTAATTAATAATTTGTAAAATGATAACTTTTTAATTAATAATTTGTAAAATAATTATTTTTTATTAATATTTTGGGAAATTATTAGTTTTTTATTAATATTTTGTAAGTCACTAGAATTGATTTTTCATAACTAAAAATTATATGAAAAAATACAAATATTTTGATAAAAAAATGAAAAAAAAATTCTAGAGTAAGAAATCGTATTTTAAATTTTAAAAGTATTATGTTGTATTGATCGGTTCTAAAAACTAATAATAATAATAAATTTTTAATCATATTTTAAATTTTAAAAGCTTTATGTTGTATCGATCGGTTCTAAACAATAATAATAATAAAATGTAAATCATGAAGCATTAGTCAGAAAAAATAGTTTTAATAATTATACACTATCAGACTATTGCAAACATCAAGGTTGTATCGTTAAAGTTTCATTATAATATTATTGTATATATAAAATAATAGGAATTATTAAAAAATTAAAGGTAATATTTATATGAAGTCTCTGATATAAAATTTCAGATTTCAAAAATACATCTTTAGCAGCTATCAAATATTTAATTTTGAAACATTTCGATTGAAACTAAACAAATATTGTATCCATTATTGGCAATCTAAAATATATTTTATATAGTTATTTTTTAAACTTATAAGAGCTAATAGGGTTGCATGTAAAAAACAACAAACTGCCTTGCTAGCACCATGAATATCCTTAATTAACCAACTTTAATTTCGTAAATTATTTTAAATGAAACCTCTTACCTCTATTTTTATCAGATTTAGATGAAAACAAGCAAGATCTTTACTTACCTAAAAAAAAGAAATATTATTTAAAAACAATTGTAATACTACAAAAAGAATTTTTATTAGCATATTAAGAATAGGCGAATTATTAAGAAAAAAACACTCAAATATTTATTATGATAAATGAGATTGATTAATTATTATCAATAAAAACCGGCAAAGATGATTGATGGATTTATTATACTGATCTGTAATTATTATTAATTATCAGCTATTATAAATAATACTGAATTAATCACAAATAGTACATATATGTCAAAATACGTTTAATAGCTCTCTCTCTCTCACACACACACATTACACAAACATATATATAATATCTCTGAAAAATGATCTTGGGTTGTTTTGAAAAAAAAAGTTTATCCTTTTAATGTTATGAAAAATGCCCTGTCTATGATAAGTTAAAAAAAAATTAATGTTGCTTGCCACACTAACTTTCAGTTAGCTTTAGAAACACATGGCCAGAATTGGTGAAGTGAAATCCTTAAAATCTTTAAAATCCCTTTATGTAAATTGAATATCTATCTATCTATCTATCTTTCTATCTCTATATATATGTATATTACACAAAAATTTACGTTTTCAAAAATAATTTCATGAAAATAGATTCTATTATTATAATGTCAGAGCATGATGTTGTTTTTGGCGTCAACAAAAAACCCTAGGCGAAAAATAAGAATTTATTATATGCACGAGCATCTCAAAAAACCAGCTATTAATAACTTCTTGCCATTGCATTTACAAAAACTCTGCTTAAAAAAAACAAGTTAATAACTGCAGCAACCCCCCCCCCCAAGAAAAATGTCATTTTGAGCACGTGATTATATGAGATGAAATAAATATGAAATGTGATATTTTTTAAACAATAAATGCGAGACAAAGTTTTTTTAGATCGTTGGCATTACTAAAGTGACACATTCAATGAAAGAACTAAAATGAATAAAAATATGATTTAACTCGCACGAGCACGTGGCGTTTGGCCGTTCAAAAACTATGTTCTGACATGATACATTGAAATATGCATAGCAGATTTCATTTTAATCTTTTATTAATATTTATTTTATTTCTTCGCTAGTCATTAGATTTCTTTGTTTATTGTGTTTTGTAGTTTTAACTAATATTCATTTATTGAATTGAAAAATCCTGTTTGTTCAGTAAAGCCAGATTTAAAAGTTGGATTACTTTTCTAAAAAAAATATTAAACATTAATTTAACGGGTTGAAAAAACAACAACGACAAATCATCTAAATTATTAAGAGCTTTTGCTTGTTTTTCTACTTTAAAATTTAGCTGGAAATGACCTCATAAATTAGCTTTTAAAAAACATCTTTGAACCTCTATTTTAAGTAAAATTTAGAGAACCAATATAGCTAATTTGATTAATCAAATCGAAAAAGAAAAGCTCTACTTGAATAGATTGTAATGCTTCTTCATTTTTTGTGGTTTATTTTTAATTAATTTAATTTTAGTTGAATTAATAGAATGCATCTTTATACATGGTGAGAATTTTTTTAAAAAAATCTTCGAAAAATTTATTTTAACAACTATATTCCAAATTCTTTTCTTAAATTTCTATTACTATATCAAGAATGAAAGAAATTTTTTTCTTTATCCGAAAGATGCTTCAAATAAGAAAAAATCTAATAATTTATCCCATCAAAATATTTATAAGAAATCAAGAAAATTCTGATTCCTTTCATTATACTGGGTGTTCATTAATTATTGTCGGGGTTTCCGTACCTCATAACTTTCGAATAAAAATATTACGCAAAAACCGATTACGTAAATTACAACTCGAAGAATTTTACATGACAACAATGCGACCTTAGCGCCTTTGCAGTCTGGATAATTATGACGTCATAGATAAAATGGCTACCGTGCAAAAAAAAGCAATGCGTTTATTGAGGTTTTCCGAAGCTAAATCAATCATAACTACTCAAAGTCACTTCAGGACCAAGTACAAGAAAGATACTCCTTCGGATAATTCTATCAGACGCCGGTTTACGCAATTTCAGGAAACTTGTAGCCTTCTACATCGAAATGGGAACAAGAAGACCGAGCACTTCGCAGGAACGTGTTGATCGCATCCAAGAAACGTTTACTCGTAGTGCACGAAAATCAATGACATAATCAGCTGTGCAGTTACATATGCCGCATGCGACAATATGGGACGTTCTCCATAACCGCCTTCAGCTGAATGCCTACAAAGTGCAAATTGTGCAAGCTTTAATATAAGCTTTTAATAAGCTTTTTGTGCACTTTAATATTATTAATAAAATTCTTTGAGTTGTAATTTACGAATACGTAATCGGTTTTTGCGTAATATTTTTTTATTCGAAAGTTATGAGGTACGGAAACCCCGATAATAATTAATGAACACCCTATACATCCAAGAAAGAAAAATATACAAGAAATAAAATAATACTTGATTCATATACGATTTAAATAATTAAATAGTTCTTTATTAATATAGCTGTTGATTTTATTTAAACAAAATATTTCTGTAATTACTAACTAACTATACGATTGTTATTGAAATTTAAAAGGTATTGAATTTTATCTGTCAACCTTGCATAATGTGCGCTTGGTTTAATTAACTTACTAGTTAAAATAAGATTATGTAATTAGCGAAAATAAAAATACAAAATTCATTTATGTTTCTCATGATATAATCTCTTCTTATACGTAAAATCCTTAGATATGATATAATTTTAACTTCAGATTTTTAGCAGAATCCGAGGTCGAAGACATTATGTCCAATAAACTTTTCAGTACAGTGAACTTGATTCAGGAAATATATCGACAAATACATCTTCTTTGTAATGGAATTAAATAATTTTCTTCCTTTTTCTGCTTACGCAACCAAATATATTTCCTAGCGTTCTGATGCAATCAAAGTAAGCAAAAGCAAACGATATTTCTCCTTGTTCGAAATTGATTTTATATCATCATGATCCAAAATGTGTACTTATTTTCAAAAAGTTAGGGGAGAAAAAAATCAATTTCTTTATGTAACTGTTTTAAAATAAACACTGATTCCGCGTTCATTGATTGAACTCTAAAGAAAACAATCTCTTCCTATCTTTCTGTGGAAACAATCTTCCGAAATACATTTTCTCATTTCATTTTTTTGCTGTTTTTGAATGATTGGATGTCTAACATCGATCTATCAAGCGGTTGATAGGCACTATACAAAACTCATAAATTTCATCGCAAATCGGTCAAGTGTAAACAAAAAAGTTGCGAAAATAATATAAAAAAATAAGAAGAAAAGATAAAATACTCCATTCTTCGATCAAATACTTATTTTCGGCAGTAATAACCTTCGCCATATTTCCGACACACCGAAAAAAAAAAACGTTTGTAATAACAGAGAAAGACAAAGCGTGGCTTTTATTATTATGATTCCAAATCATACACTATTAGAGGGAAAGAGAAAAGAATAAAAACCAGAGAAAAAAAACAACAACCAAAGAAAAGGAACGAGTCCTTATTTGAAATAATTTGTGGCATTTTTTCCCGGGTACGGCGTGATTCAAATGCTCCGCGTGTACTCTCGACCCTCAGGCGAAGACATCGGTGCCTTTTTAAAACATCCCGAAGCGCCATCTGGTGCAAATGACTTCACACCTCGGTTGGCTCTAATTGGAAAGAAATTACAGGGGTCACCAAATAAATAGCTCACATCAATGACAGCTGTGGATTTCTCTGCTCTCTCGTCTTTATTTCAAACGTGCTCCCGTTCATGAAAGATCAATAATTTACTTATTTCTTTGCCAACCAGATGGGGAAGGGAGATTGGCCGGCTAATTTACTAAATGATAAGAACAAATGTTGGCGGATGGGCGCGAGAAAGACATGCCTCAACAAAGGGGGCCATTGCTATTCCTTGTGGGCATCACATTATCTCGTCCTTTGAAACCACCTTGCGTGATGAAGATGCATCAGACGGGGTGGTTGCGGAGATCTCGCTTGTGTGATCTGTACAGGCCATTTTATTCAACATCAGAAATGCGTCGTACACGACTCAGGGTGAATGCAAAATTATCCTAATTCACGATAAACTGATTCCTCGCAAATGAGGTCTTTATTTTCCAGCGGCAGGATACAAGGGAATTCCGGTTATCGGGTCCTTTTTGTAGATCTTGCCGCTTTTGTTAATCAGATTACAGATAAATAAACAATTCAACAGCATCGAGTGGTTATCACTACACCGGGATATTTGGATACCTGATGTGTTTGTTTGTATGACACTTAAAGTTTCTGAGAGACGACTCTATCTTGAAAGTTTTAAAACAATGTGTATAATCCCCGAAACCTTCAACGCTCACCATGATAGACTATGATATACCGTTTTTAATTTGTTATAATAGAGCTACTTTGTTGATTTTAAAGACAGATTTGAAGATTAAATGTGTGTGCGTTGTATTTTAATAAAAGTAAAGTTATTAATTATACTGTAAGCTTTTTATATCTAGAGGATACTGTGTTGCAATCTCCGCAATAAAGTTTCAGTTATGCATTGACTAGTAATAAAATGAATCATCTTCAACTTTCGCACTTTTGCTATAATGATCGATGGCATTTCTTGCAAAGATAATCCGATACAAGGGAAGCTTTTGATAATTATTCTTTCGACTTCCTATCAGCATGCCAGAACATGTCTGTGTTAGTAATGAATTTTCAAAGCTATTACTCATATTTTTTGTTGTCATATATCATTTAAAAAAAAGAAGCAAATTTGGAATAAAGAAAAAAACCATGCCTTAAGAGACTTCAGGTTTATAAACTACTAAAGAAACATTTGCTAGTTAATATTGAAAATCTCCAATCCGTCGCACAAGATTCTATTTTTTATTTTTATTCTAACTTTAGAACAAGCAGCATTAAGTTCTTACGGATTAATATTTTTTTTGAAAACACTTATTAACTCAAAACTAGTAATACTAGTTACTTATTATCTCAAAACAATAATGGTTCATAGCTGCACAACAGATTCGAATAAGATTTGACTTAAGATTTACGTTTATCTTGAGGAAACACTTAACATCGTTTACGTTTATCACGATAAAAGTAAAAGTTAATAATTATAAATATTAAGTAAACTTTTATATTACAAATTTTGAATCTATTGGTCGTCGCGCAATTAAAGATAAGAAGAATTCTTATATGAATTGAAATAATAATTTATTTTTTCGCATCCGATTTTCATCAGAGTTTTTATTAGAATAGTATATTCAAACATTAATCTGGATTTATTATTTCATAATTTTTGTCTTCTCTTTTTACATCGTTGTCTTCGTATATTAAAATAATTTTCCTTCATCCATTGCATTAGAAAAAAATATATAATCTATCTTAATCTAATCTAATCTGATCTTTTTGTTTGTAAGCTTTGTTCGAATTTACAATATGTTTTGTTAATTTTACTTAAAAAATTGTTCGATGGCTTTTTATTTTTGTATGTTAGTTAATACATGCGCATGCCAGTGGTGGAATAATAACAGTACAGGAAGAATAATCTATAACACATTCTGGTATGAACTTATAACATCCATCTAATATTTTAAAATTTTGATAGCATTAAGCAATGAAGTGGAATAAAACCACAGATTACTTCTATACTACAGTTGTTTTTCTCTTTTGCATGACAACAGTACAAAGCAGAACGATAAAAAATGAAATAAAAAAAATTGCACAAACTTTAAAAAAATATAATTTAAAAATTTGGAAACTATAAATTAAAGTCTAAAAGAATTGTGATAAAAATATTCGCACAAAATAATAAAAAAGCATGTTAACACGATAACCGTGCGGCGTTCTGGAATAGGGATAGAGGGTCTTCCCCGTGGTCTGAGCGTCCCGGGTTCGAGTCCCAGTTTAGGCATGGTTCTTCTTCTGTGTTCTATCTATAAGATGTGTGAATTTTCGCCCTTGTAAAAAGGGGTTATACTAGCGAATATGATGAGCAAATATCAAAAGCTGTACTCTTGGCCCTATCTGTCGCTACTACAAAAAAAAAACAACAAATAATAGAAGCTGATTATGCTTGTGTCGCTGATAATCTCGGCGTGTTTGTCCATGGCAAGTTCCATAAGAAACAACAAACATGATAACCGCTGTGACATTTCTTACGAAACTGTGATATCAGGTTAATTGATACAATCATGATCTTATTCTTTTTCATTTATATAAAATCCTCCAATCAACGATAAGTGTTCCCTATTCTTAAAATTCAATAAATTACAGAAGATTAGCTAAAGATTTAATTTGATTTCGATATATTTGCATAGATGTTCCGAATGTTTAGATAATTTATATGAAGTAACGTCAGAGGTATTTTAGGACATGCTTTGAAATGATTGGCTAAAAGAAAAATTTAAAAAAAAGAAAAAAAAAAAAAAGGGAGCATAATAATTTTTTCTGTTGAAAGAAAAATGTTTTTTTAACCTTCATTAAATGTAATGAAATTCTTATTTATAGCGGTAAATATTCCCTGTTCTTAAAAGCTAAATAAATTAGACAAAAGACCGACTAAAGATTTGATTGAATTTTGATATAGTTGTAAAGACATCCCGAAAATTTAGATAATGTTATATGTAGAAACGGAAGAGTTACTTTAGGACAAACTTTGAAATTATTCGCTAAAAAAATCCTTTAAAAAGCAGCAATTATAAAGATTTTTTTCTGTTATAAAAATGATGATTTTAAACTTTTTTTAATATTTACTATCCGGTTTCAAAAATTAAAAAAAAATAATAATACGATTCAGAGTTTACTAATCTTAATCTTTATATATTTAATAAATCTAATAAAATTCTTACATATAGTGGTAAAAATTGCTTCATCTTAAAAGCTAAATAAATTGGACAAAAGACTGACTAAGATTTGTTTTTGTTTCAATATAGTTGTAAAGACATCCCGAAATATAGATAAGTTATAAGTAGAAATGGGAGAGTTATTTTAGGATAAGATTTGAAGTAATTCGCTAAAAAAAACCTTCAGAAGGCAGCAATTATAACGATTTTTTTTCTGTTATAAAAATGATGAGTTAAAACTTTTTTTAATATTTACTATCCGATTTCAAAAATTAAAAAAATTAATACGATTCAAAGTTTATAAATCAATAACAAAATAACGCATTAATAAATCAAAACTAAAATGGAAAGGAATTCAAACAAATTATTTAACAAATTTTCCAAATAAATCTGACTTTTCTTGATTTTTTAATGTTTATTGCGTGATCCAGCAGAAGGACTTGCGATAATTTTTACAACAGACAATTTTTAAAAAAATCTTTAATGTCTTAATAATAATTTTAAGCGTGCAATTTTTAAAATTCAAGATTGGTAAAAGAAGGTTCACTATTCGCTTGTAAGAAACAGTGACGCATTCCAAATTTCAATTTAGAATATGATGCAGTTGCTGTTTCATCCCTCCGTGGCAAGTATACATCATTCAAGCAGTAAAGGGGATCCCAATGGTACTTGTCATCACCCATGAGATGGTCGATAAAATGACGCAATAACAGCTAGGACGTGTCGAATCACAAATCAAACAATCGTCGTTTCGGCCAAGTGTTTTCTCTCCCCCTCTCTTCGTTGTGAAATTTTTCGGCGAACGTTCTCTTTCAACGCAATTTTGTTCTGATTCGCACATTCTAATGACTGAGAATTTTGAAATGTCTGACAACGACTAAATGTATATTTAGAATAGATAAAGTGACTAAGATAAGTCACAAATTTTAAGTGAACTAATAAATTAGATTTAAAAAAAAACAGTTCTGATTTTTCTTTTTTTTGCTTTGATACTTTATTACAGTTAGCATTTCTAAGTGGGAACTGGTTTTAAGATTAATTTTTTATTTTAATTTGATAAGAATCTAAACAGTCTTGTCTTGGTTAAAATAAGAAAATAATAGTAAATTTTTTATAATAGTTAACATGTATGAACTCTTAGTTTTTTTCATTGTCTCGAAAATTCGGTACTTAAGTATTATACCGTCCAACTTTATCAGCAAATTTGAAGTCGCCGCCAATGAGTTACTAAACCGCCAATTATGGCAATCCGGCAATGGTGTAATCTCTTGATCCTTATCGTTAAATTTAAATCTCTTGCCAATGAGTTACTACATCGTGGGCGAAGACGGTCTAATACGTAAGTATCGAAAACTCTTTATATTCCTTCAAATAGAGATAATACTCATTAACATTCACTAAAAAAATTTATAGGCTTTTCCCGAAAATTTTTTTTGTATTTATGCATCTTCAACGATACTTAACCGGATTTATTAAACAAAAAATACCATTCCCCTAAAAAAATACTTAAAGATGCATTAAATTTTCATAAATATTATGTATGTAAAATTAACCTGTTATTATCATTATTCTATATGTAAAATTGTTTTGTTAAGTTAGCGCAAATATTCTATATATAAAATTATTTTGTTAAGTCAGCACAACTACTCTATATATAAAGTTATTTTGTTAAGTTAGCACAAATATTCCATATGCAAAATTGTTTGGTTAAATAACCACAAATATCCTGTTGCCTAAATTATTCATCTCTTCATAAAGTAAGGGACTGTAACATTTCACAAGGAAAAATAAGTTCAGCCTGCTTTCTGGCACAGAGGTAGTGCGTCTTTCTCGTGTTCTGGGAGTCCCGGTTCGGACATGGTTGTTCTTCTGTGTGCTATCTGTGAGATGTGTGAATGTGCCCCCCTTTAAGAAGGGATTGTGCAAGCAAATGTGATAAGTGTGTAGCTGAAGTCGTACTTTTGGCCCTAGTTGGCGCTACTTGAAAAAAACAAACAAGAGACGCTCCTTTCGACTTAAATCTGCTGCTGTATCAGCGGGGGTCTTGCTCAATATGGCAAGTACCATAAGCAACAACAAAATAATTTCAAATAGTTTTTATCCATTCGAAGCATAGATATCAGCAACCGTAAAGCAAAAGCATAATGTAAAAAATAACAGATTTATAGAAATATATATAGGGAGATGCAGGGTACAAGACATGAAGGTTACCAGTTTAGGATTTTAAGAGGAGTAAGAAATATTATCAAACTAATTTGATTACAGTGTTGTTTTTTTACTACCCATCCATCATCGTCCATCTTTCATCTTAGTCATATCAATTGTGAATCTTCCATTGTGAATCGTCCATATTATCATGGAAATTTTCAATTCTGCCATTTCTGTTTAGGTGCTACAAGGTTTATTTTAAATAACAATATTGAATTAACTTTTACCACGCGTTCGCAAAGTTCATCTTATAAATGTTCGGTGGAATTCAGGTAAAGTCGCTGCATTTGATATATCCTATCAATTTCAAATGAAGCTAGACAACAGCAACAAGTATTAGTAAGCACGTAACCCAAGAAGATCAAACATCTTCCATTATCACCATGAAAATATTATGCATGGGGCACTATAATATGATGGTATCAATTTGTTGATTCATAATACTAATTTCCATGTCGCGAAGTCGCATACGTCCGTTTAAAGCCGCATTCCTACGACATGTCCATCCACAGATGGGACACGCTTTCCCCCCTTGACCCTCTCTTGTGGTTTGCGGTATCTGTACAGTACTAAATTTTTTTTCGGTAAATTAGACAGACATCAAAGAACCCCAAGAAACCACACGAGAGGGAAAACAGGGGAAAGTGTGCCCCATCTGAAGTAAGACAGGTCTAAATTCAGGCAGGGAAACTTAACATACTAGCGACTTATTAACATTATAATATTACAGATTATAATAAATTACCTTTTAGTTAATTTGGTCAATTTTTGTAATCCATATGCAATGGTTCGCTGTTGTAGAAATTTTGCCTGGTCAATCAGAACTACAGAATCTAGTTATTATTTCAATTTTTCCCATAACCGTGAAATAATGTTTCGATCAATTTTGAAACCATAAGTTGTTGTTGTTGTTACTGATCCCCTTGATTTAGATCCCTAGACCAAGTCCAAAAGATCGTGTCGCACCAAAAGGTTAAAAACACTCTTGCCTCACAGAGGCACCGATACAAGAAATAATATGAGAGGGAGAGGCAACAGCCAAGCAAGGGCGAGTAGAAAGGGACCGTCGAAGACCAGACTTCTGATGTGGCCAGACCTTAGCCTAGCTAAGGCAGAAAACCATAAGAAATAATTTGTAATTGTATAGCTTCTTCTGATTAGCTCATGATATTTCTCCGTATTAATTATTCTACATGCATTCTTTCAATCATATTACTTAGCACATCAGATGAGAGAATTTACAGGTTAGAAAAAAACATCAATATTGAGTATAAGGCATGTATATTATTTTTTTTATCACGTGATTTTAAATATTTGTATATTAATCCCCTAATAGCAAAGTCTTTTTTTTTTATGCTTAGTAACTATGCCTATACAATTTACTTTTTTTGACCAAAGATTAGCATTTTATGTTTATCTTTTTATTTACGGGTATTAAAATATCGTTTAAAATTTCCACTCTAAAGCCATTATTACTGATTTCTCTTAAAATTACTTCCCCTTTTATTGTGCAACATTAACTTTAAATATTGATACATTTGTTTCTGCTGTCAACTTTCCAAGACTTTTCCAAATTACATTGCTGCCATCAAAGTAACACCAATTTGAGCAAATGCTCTTCAAAGCATTTTAGAACATCGGTAGCGCCCAAGGGGGAGGAGCAACCGCCTTTTTCTCACCTTGCCAAACGATAATAGCCCATGTTTCTTTATTGTACTACTCCTACTTTAATTTCGAGTATCCATCCCAAGTTGCAACACCCATGTAACAATCCGCACCATGGAGAGATGGTGGACGAGCTAGGTATTAACCACACCCGGACGGACAGACAGCTGTTCAGAATTTGAGTAATAGATGGCAAGAGGGTGCTCCTAATCTACAAGGTGCACCATCCCGTCCGCAAAGGTGTAAAGACTCTTGTCAAGCAGCCTGCCAACCTGTTTAGTGTTACTCAAGTTCAAAAAAGATCATTTGTTGTGTTCCATGGCATTGGATCATCCGGATCGTTGGCGATGTGCCCTCCTCCCCAATTCCTATCTTTTCCCTTTAGGTTTAAGAATAGTATTTATAAAATCATAACGAGAATAATTTGTAAATTATTTTTTTGAATATAAGTGTTATGTTCTACTTTTTTAGGCTTAATATGCTGTTATCATACGCAGTAAAATAGCATTTATACGTTTTTCATTTATAAATCATTTATTCGTCGTTTCATCATGCTCTCAATTCATTCATAGCTAAAGTAATGATAAATATTTTTTATGTGACACAAAAGTTCGGTTTAACGTTTTTTTTGTCGTAATTACTTTCGAAGAACGAACACACACACACACACACACACACACACACACACACACACACACACA
>JAOUZG010025323.1:4147659-4182563 GCA_026289955.1 Argiope argentata
TACATTCGAAGAAATTTTATTGAATTATAATCGTTATGAATGGTTTATTTTTTGCTAGCAACAATCAAAATACGATAAATTGATGCAATTATGACACTCAGGCAAAACAGTTAAGCGGTTAATTAATTAAGAAGGTCACACAAAAAAAGCAAATATAAGTAGAATATATATTACGAATATAAGTAGCGAGATAAGTAGATACTTTTTAAATAAGCACTTACTGTAATTTGACGCAATTGTCTATGACAAAGTAATTCTCCAAATTAAATTAAATTATATAAGACTAAGACAAAGTTTATATCATTTAAAATTTCAACAGCAGGGGAACTGCTGATAATTTACTAATTGTATTCCTGATTCCGTGAAATTAATTCTATTTAGGTGGAGAGTTATTTCCCCCTTTTTGTTCTGACTCGCTGAATCATTTTGTTACCGAAAAGAAGTGGATGTACCCCACACGAATGCTTGAGGAAAGTGATTTCAGAGCCAGATACGCGTGAAGAATCTTCTCCCGATCTGGCCTACCAGGCAGGCGTATGGCGGTGTAATTATTTAGCAGCAACCGTGATACAGCGCAGCCTTTCTGTGTGGCTTTCTCGGTGATCCATAAATATGAATGATAAAGTCGAGCCCGCTGTCAAGATAAAGCGATGCGTATAATAAATTAAGGAAACCAACTAAATTTAACGGACGGGTTACTTGATGAATGTTGACCTACGTCCTCAGAGAGAGAAAAAAATATGGTCCCAAAAGAAAGACTGGGAGATTTAATGTATCTCTAAAGATCCCATCACTTATCGCTGGATTTTTCACTTTTCATAAAAAGTACTCATAACACCCAAAAGGACTTGAAGTTTTTTTTTTTTTTGGTGTTGCTGGCGTCTTTTCGTTCATTTGGCGCAGTTTTTTGGTGGCATTTCTGCTATCTGATCCGCGGGGTGCCGGTAGTTCAGTGACACTCATAGATTAGTTATTGGAAAATGGAGAAATGTGTGTGATGGATGGCGACAATGATTTATCGAAAATTAAATTACCTTTGGGAATTTTTTTCAACCACACCTCTGTCATTGAGATGGAATACGGCTTCAACACCAATTATTAGATTTTTATCTAGTCGCCGAGATTATTTAAGACATGTCGCATGCAAAATAGAATTTTTAGCATTTTTTTGTATTGATATTACTTTAATGAAATGAATTCATTATACAAGGAAAAATACGTGGGTTGTTTAATAAATCCCTATAATAATTAGGTTGACGAATTTCGGTGTGAAAATTGGAAAGTACAAATTTATTCTATTGCTAATTTTCATTTAGTGTTGCGGCAAGCAAGGGGGAGAATGGGGGGATGACCAGGGTGGCGAGGATGTTGCGGCAAGCAAGCCAGCAAACAATTTAGTATAACCACCTTTTGCCCGAATGGCATCACCTGTTTTGTTGTTATTCTAAAATTACTTATATTTGTAACGTCTACTTTGTGAAGAATAAAATTATATTTCATTAACGTCGTCTCCCAAGATTTAATACTTAGTCTTTGCACAGATAAAATGATTTCGCAGTATTTTCATTTGATTAGGGAAAAAAAAATAGCTTTTTATCCTAGGTTGAACATTAAATAGTAAAAAATATAGTACCATTTTCATTTCATGACAAATTTCAGATGAAATATTAAGATTTGTGGAGTAAACAAGTAATATAAAAATTCCTACGTAGGTATTTAGTAAAAATTTTATTTTAGTTACTTTTTTATTAAATAACTAGCCGCCTTTGGCGACCAGTCGGTTCGCCAGTATTAATGCTCACTAAAATTTTCATATAATATTTTATGTAGCTGTGTCTCATAACAGGTTTTTCACCAAAATATTTTAAAACCAAACAAATTTTGATAATCATTTAATTCATTTATAGTATTATTTTCTTCAGATGTTCTGTTCATTGTACTACTCATCTTTCTCTTTCAATCCGAGTAAAGATTGTCCCGGAATTGATATTTTACTTAAATTCGTGGAGGGAAAGGTCTAAAATTCTACGTTTTTATAGAATAATGAGATTCTAACTTTCATTAATGTAAGCACACTAAACAAATAACGACACAATTGGTTTTCAAGTGATGCGAAAGTTTAAAAACAGCTCGGAAAATGCCGCGCACAAAGGAAATAACGGTGACACATACACACCCTTCTTTTCTTTTCTTTTTTTTCTCTCCTTTTTTTCTTCACTACTTTTCTTTTTGCAAACATTTTTTTCGCTTTATTTTTTTTCTTCCCTGCTCAGACTTTATTTTGAGCAGGCATAGATTAAATATTCATACCGACTAATAATAAAAGCAACTATTTTCTTTCTTTTTTAAACATCCCGTCATCTATGAATGAAAACCAACTGACTTCGCGCATTTCTTTCTAAACAAATCATAATTTATTACTTCCAGCTATCTCACTCAGTTGGCGTGGGGGAAGGAAGTGCAGATTTTTGGCGGGAAAGAAAGGAAAGTGTCGTTTTAACTATTTTCCTCGCAGTTTTTTCATTTTTTCTCTCCATAAGAACCATCCTCGTGTCTTAACGAAACTATTAAACAAAAAATTAGCCGAATCGGTCGAGCCGTTCTCCAGTTTTGCGCTTAGCAACGCATTTCGAGCTCCATTTTTATTATAATAGATTACAGTCGTTGTTGTTGTTCTCACGTTCCGTTTTACAAAGTAAGGAGGGATGAAGTAGCTTTTGAGGGTATAGATCTCAGAACACCCGAGGGAAGAAGTCTGACTTCTAGCTCATATACGTCACAAAGTCGAACTTCATTCAAGCATTTCATTCATAATAGAATTGCGCGTTAGTGAGAAAATATTCCTCTAACGAGATTTTCAATAGAAGATCGCCAAATATGACTAACCCAGCAAGGTAGGTGTATTGGTGACATAATGAGATCACTAACTATTTTTACTACACCTTAAAATATGCAGTAGAAGCTCAGAAATAAAGATTTGTTCCTAGGAAACGTTGGAGAAATTTCCACACTCGCCTGTAGCGTTCGTGCTGTTTCTGCGTTTACCTCGTCCACTTTAATAGACAGTACATAAGGCGTGGTATGATTAGGAGCTGAGAGTCAGTTCGGAGAGCGAGTTGCGATATTTGGATTAGCTTGAGAGAGCTTCTTTTCTTTTGGGCCTGCGTTCTAGACCTTTGCTGTTACTCGAAATTAACCGGTTAAATAATGGTAATTTTCTATGTATTTGTAGTTTGTGTTGTGTATATTTTATACACGTTGCGTATACAATAAAGTCTGCTTTTATCTGCATCTTAGCATTGCTCTTGTGAGAATTTTCGTAACAATATCCTTCTTTAAATGAAAATATTCGATTTCAGTAAGGAATGGATTTTAGAAACTGGTATTTATTTTTTTGTATGATATTTCATTTCACATTATAATAAAAGTACTATATAAATCCTTGTTGAGTAATAAATACTGAAAGTTACATATTCATATTCTGGAATTACACAGAAATACAGGAAGAAAGATATTTCTTATGAGATTAACTTCATCCAGAGAAATACCTTACTTAACTACAACTCTTTATAAATATCTTTTTTAATTTCTGATTTTCAAATATATATTTCTGTATTTCATTGGAAACAGGCGATTTCTATTTGGTTATTGATTTTAATTTTATAAAAACATATCACATTTTCTGGAAATACTTTTATTCAATTTATCTCGACGACAAGGACATAGGTTATCCTTTTCAAATAAAAATTCAAAATTCAAAATCTGGGAAAGAAAAATTGTTGCAACAAATTTGAACTATCATTAAACTTTGAAAATTACAATGGTGTGTATGAAATTACTCTCCATAATTTAACAAGAGTTTATTTTAAAAATATGGAACCCTCAAGTAAACGTTCTAAGAAAAGAATGCGAAAAAAAAAAAATGTTCTTTACGATCAAAATGACAACTTGAAAGGGACTAAGCGATCTCCAGATTAACTTGACAAGTTTATGTTATTTAATGTAACCACCATTCAACGGTTCATATACTGCGCTCGAAAATCCTGCTACTTTTTCGAGCGTCAAGAACCATCTTGCCCGATGTACAAAGAGTTGATCTCATTTCTCATCCAGAAGTCTTTCATCGGTTGAGATCTCTCAAGAGCTTCTCCGAGCAACAAAATAGTGTACAGCAGATAGCGCGTCAAACTCAAGTGGGAAAAGAGCTTATGGCAGCTTGTACCCTTCTTAAGACCACGAAGTAATGATTGGACATGGAGCCCTTATGGACAAGGTGGTTTGATTTTAAAAAAAAGCAAAGAGAAGTCTCAGATTAGTTGGAGCAATTTATCTTTTTTCGTTCTTCTTCCGGAATTAGGTTGAAATCTATTTTAATGTGCCTCTTGAGATTGTCGCCAATATTATTAACCCGAACAAGTGGACGGCGCAGTTCTAGTAATTATATGCGTAGCATTGTTTATCTTGCCAGCATTTTTAATTTTTGGCTGTCGTGAATTGGCCTCTTTGGCGATATAAAGATGCAAATTAAAGTAATTAAACTTCCGAATTGTGCCAAAGAAACCAAAAGCTGAATGAAAAAGAAATTATTATCATGTGAGAACATAATGTTGTTTTGTTGTTTCCGAAATAACATAAGCAAAAAATATTCGTTTTTTTTT
The DNA here is from genome assembly GCA_026289955.1 of Argiope argentata. Taxonomy (NCBI): domain Eukaryota; kingdom Metazoa; phylum Arthropoda; class Arachnida; order Araneae; family Araneidae; genus Argiope; species Argiope argentata. The sequence goes on from JAOUZG010025323.1 coordinate 4,152,318, forward strand.
TATTGGTAGATAGCTAGTCACATGGCGAGTCACATTTGATGTTTGTTTTGCCAGTATTGTTTTAGATATTTAATTTAAGTCACTATCAATTGCTTTTTGCTAATTGTTTCTATGAAATGACGACATCTTCCAGTTTGTTTACGATTTCATACTGCTAAATAATTAATCTCTCGCTCAGAAAATTATCATTCACTTTTTTTTAAAAAAATTCTTTTAGTTTTAACTATCGCACTTTTGTAAAACGCGACTTATATTTATCCTTTAATGATATTATAAGTGCATTCTTACTAATTGTATTTCTAGAAATACTGTAAATATTAGAATATAATTTTAAAATCAATCTGCATTACGTTCATTGGATTTTACCACTTATACAAAAACTTCCAGTAATAGTGAACTTATCGTCGAAATTATTAGTTTTTTTTTATCTTAAAATCAGTCGAGCATAAAAACTTTGTTTACCAGCTAGAAAAATTGAAAATGAAAGTTAAAAAAAATACCATTAGAGAGAGAGAGGAGAGAAGTCTCTTTATTTTTTCAAACCGATTTAAACTGACTAATGACATAAATTAATAAGACAAATAATCACTTAAGAATAATAATGCCCTCTCATGATAACTTGAAATTGGCGACCGTAGATTTCATTTTGGATTCATGTGTTATTGCACTTTACATGCGCGTTTCCGTTTCGGAGTCAGATTAATCAGATAGGCAATTTTAAAAAGTTCCCCAACATCAAGAGAACCCAAAATGTCGGCATATTAGCTGAGTTATATTAATTTTATGTTTTCATTTAATTTCCAAAGGTATGCTTACACTCTAATTCAAATTAAAAACAAGCCTCATTTAAATTAAAAATTAAATCTTACTAAATAAATCTTACTCAATTTTTATATTATTTTTTCCCCAAAAAAACTCTAAATTGTTGTTTTATAATTAAAAAAAAAAGTTCAATTTTATTATTAAATTTTATTTTAGCTGTGTTCAAACAGTTCATTATTTTGTTAGAAGCCCTGTAATTAAATATTTAGTCAATTTATCAGAATTTGATGTATAAATTGCTTTACATAGAATTATAAAAAGAATAAAAAAGATGCAACATTGCAAGTTAAGAAAGGAGAAAAGGAGGTATACAATTGTTTAAAACTAAGATATTAAATATGGCGACGTGCTATTGCCGTATTAGAAAACCGTTTTATGCTTTGCTGGTGTCCTGGCACAGAGACAGCGCGTCTTCCTCGTGATTTTGTCGTCCCGGGTTCGAGTCCCGGTCAGGGCATGGTTGTTCTGCGTTCTATATGTTAGGCGTGTGAATGTTTCCCCTTGTAAAAAGGAGAAAGATGTGTGTCATCTTCGTATGAATAGAAGTCAGACTTGTGCCTAGGAGTTCTTTACCATCAGAAGCTACTGCACCCCTCCTTCCGTCGTAAAGCGGACCCGTCATCATCATTGTTATACAATTTTAGTAATTGCGTTTGTTTTGAAGAAAATTATTCCCCAGTTTTTTGCAAATATTCTACACTTTTAAATTTAAAAAAATGTGGGAATCAGAAAGGAATTAAAATTATTTTGATATATAGTTTAAATATTAGCGCAGTTTTTGTGTGAGATGGTTATTTTTTTCGGAAAATAGTTTTCGAAATTATCGCTAGTTACAGCTGAATTAAAAGTAAGGTTTGGTTTTTATTAGTGACATTGGGTACTGTTGAATTGAAAAACACTTAAATAGAAAATATGATTCTTTACGTGAGATATTCGAGTATCAAATAGTTTTTCTTTCTTTCTTTGTAGAATAATTTGTTCTTAATATGATAGAATATTTGTTTTAAATAACTATCCATATTTTCAATAAGCCAAAGCAAATTTTAAAGCTGATTCATGAATAAATATAAAAAAAGGTTTTAATTACTAACCTAAAACATTATTGCGAATTTAATTTGCTTATTTTTTTGTAAGGTTATAATAAACTTGTACATTTAAAAGGCATTAAAGAGAATTGCTTTAGTTAAGACTGCTATTTCCCGAATATTAGAATTTAATCAATACTCGCATACGAGTACACTTTTATTAATGTGATCATTTCAGAAGTTTTATTAACAAATAAAAAAACAACACGTTAAGCCATCAACACATTGATAGAGAAATATTAACTAATAAGATGTAAGAGACAATGAGTTTATTACGAATAACTCTAACAAACAAACAAAAAACAAAAAAAGAATGCAATGCCACTACAATTATAAAAAACAAACTCCTTTAATAAATCGATCGATATTTTATAGATTAACCGATAAAATAAAAGAAGTAACGTCTTTTAGGATATTAAATATTTTTATGCGATAATAAATCTCACCTCTAATGTTTTTTCAATAGTGGAATGATAAAAAGAAAAGGAAACATTTTGGCGTCGGAAGGTTAATGCACTCAAAAGTATATATATATATATATATATATATATATATATATATATACAAAGCATCCTTAAAGTATTGCATAATTTAAAGCATATGCGACTTTATAAGCATAACATCGGAATCTATAAGAAACAAGTAATATAAAAAAAACAATTTTTTAAAATCAATTCCTTCTTAGGTGAACAAAGAAATTTTTTTAGTTACTTTCTATTAAATAATTATAATTAATATAAAATACTTATGCATGTATGCATATCTTCAACACATTCCTTATACATGTATGAATATCATGCATATGGAATGCATGGTAATAATTAACATGTATACATATCCTTATACATGTATGCATATCTTCAATACATTCCTTATACATGTATGTATATTATGTATAAGGAATGCATGGTAATAATTAACATGTATGCATATATTTAATATATTCCTTATACATGTATGCATACCTTCAATACATTGCTAATACATGCATGAATATTATGCATATGGAATGCACGGTAATAATTAACATGTATGCATATCCTTATACATGTATGAATATTTTTAATGCATTCCTTTTACATGTATGAATATTTTTAATGCATTCCTTTTACATGTATACATATCTTCAATACATTCCTTTTACATGTATGCATATCTTCAATACATTCTTATACATATATGCATATTATGTATAAGGAATACAGGGTAATAATTAACGCGTGTGCATATCCTTATACATATGCATATCTTCAATAAATTCTTTATACATGTATGCGTATCTTCAATACATTTCTTATACACGTATCCATAGCTTGAATATATTCCTTATGTATACATAACATGTATAAGGAATGCATGGTATTAATTATCATAGCTTACAAATGTTACGATTCTCTAATCATCTTACAAATGTTATCATGTTTTGTTAACAGAGAAGAGTGATTTCTTCAGAAAATAACTTGAATTGAATTTAAACCAATGGCTTTTAAAGGTAGCACACGTCATTTGGTTATACAGAAAGAAGAAAAGGTCACTATAGTTGAAAAAAAGAAAATAAATTCTTTTTTTAAAAAAACAGTGTTTGTTGAATTAATATATTTTCTAGAGCTTTACTTCCTATTATCTTTACTTCCTTAAAGGTCATAGATCTCCAGCGTAAAACGCGAAAGGTTAAAATACTATACTTGGAATGAATACAACTCTTAGAGTAAATGTATTCTTAAAACGACAAGCACATGACTTCATAGAAAAATCTTCAGTTTTCCGTTTTATTTTACTAGAAAAACTCATTCTGTTTTTTTTTTTAAATCTATTTCAACGAAGTGGGTGGGGAATGTGTGAATTATAGTCCATTTTGCTTTGGCGATTTTTTTCCCTTTTTCTTTCTGTAAAACATGGATTTTTACGCTTTGGCGAGCACAGATCATAAGGAATAGCCCATCCCAGAAGGGGCTTGGCGTATTTTTTCACGCCATAATTTCACCTTTGGTATAATATTTGTAGAGCCACTTATAAGCGAGATAATCGCTTTTGAGTGTGAAACGTGTTACATTTTTCTACCTTAACCTCACGAACTTCACGAAAAACTGACGTTTTGTCTCTCTCGACTCGTGATAAATATTGTGATTTCGTATCCTATTGAATTAGACATTTTAGAAAGAAAAAGAACTTTCCATTCTATTTTGAGTGATAGTAATAGAAACGCGAGATTGTTCACAAATAAATAAAAAATGGCAAATATTAAGTTGAAATTTTGTTTCGCTAAGTTGTCTTTTATGTATATTTTATACACATTTATTTAAGGAACTTGAGTAATCTTTCACTAAAGCGATTCGTCATTTCGATTTATGATTTTTTGTGTGCCTCCTATCAAGAGTGTTCTGGAATGGAAAAAAATCGAAAATAAAATATTTCTTTGTTATTAATAAACATTTATATTTTAACTTGAAATTATAAGACGCTTCTTGATTTTCAACTAGCAACTTTTGCAACTAACTGGTTCACTAACATTGTTAGTAGTTAAAATCTTCAATTAAATATTTTAGATAGCTTGCTGTTAATGGTCTTCACGGCAAATTTTTTTCAAAAGGGCCTCTAATCACTACTCATACTTGTGGCTCTGATTATCTGTCTCATTAAGAGACCCTCTCTTTGCTGCTTCTTAACTATTATAAAGAAAGTTTCCAACTAAAAATCTCCAATTAAATATTTTAGATAGCTTGCTGTTAATGGCCTTCACGGCAAAGTATTTTCAAAAGGGCCTCTAACTACTACTCATACTTGCGACTCTGATTATCTGTCTCATTAGAAGATCCTCTCTTTGCTAATTCTTAATTATAATAAAGAAAAGGTTAACTAATTTTAAAAAAGGAATCAAAGATGATTCAAGCAGTGCCTAACGTGTTAAACTTGAAATTTGAATTGATAGATAAAACGTATTAATTTAGAGACGTTACTCCGTTTCGTCTAAAGTATTACGCATCTTCCTAATTTCCTGTCTGTTTCACCCAATAATATCAATTTCTTTTTCTGAAATACAATTTTGATTTTACGTTCAAACCAAATTTCAAAATTTTTATTAAAATCATAACTTATAATGAAACCTAAGAACACCGAAAAATGAGATTAATTTTCATAGCTTGATCATCAATAAATCAAAAGAAAGTCATGATAAAATATTATTAGCAGCTATCGAAAACGCTCTGAGCTTAATTTTTCAATAATAATAAAAAAATTGTTATAAAATATACTTAAATCATTTAAAAAATTAATTAAAATAGAAAAAAACTTGATTGTGAAAAAAATGGCATATTTGAAAAAAAAATGTGTACATTTTTAGGTTTTATAAACGTCATTGCTGTGACATATATTTTCGAAAAATATTGTAAAAAAGGGCCAAAATTTAATTAACTCAAATTCTAACTAAAAATTAAAAAAAAAAAATCTTAAGAGTATTCTTTCCATTTTCCACAATGCATGTACAAAATACCATTCAATGGAATTGTGAAGGAAACATCGAAGCTATTGTGCCAGTGAAGAAAAAAATATGTATGTGGCAGGTATGTATGTGTATGTATATGTATGTGCAACTCTAGGTCAAATGATCTGGCCTGTAGAGTGCCCACAAACATACACAGGCACACATCCGTATTATTAACAGACATAAGAAGTTATTCAAAATTTCTGTGTTTATTTCTTGCCTTCATCTCTTTTTATTATTTTCAGCTTCTAAAAAGGAATATGCCTAGAAGACGGTGGACAAGTTTCCTAAAAAGTAAGGAAAAAAATAAGCCAATCAAATCTTTTTTTCTTCTTCTTTAGCTAGAGCGTACTGCATGAGACGCTATGGCCTAAGGGTGAAATATTTGTGTGAGACACATTTGCTTGCCTTTGAATGTTAAATCTGCTTCCAGTTTTTATCACTCGTTCTCTGGTGTAGATGTTTGGAAAAAGAGCCAAAGCTTCATTACGGTTTACATTAGCTTCATTATGAAGCTTCTCTTAAAGCGGTCATTTGCAATATCGCAAGACGGGCCTTAGTGCAAATGAATAAAAACTGTTTTTGATATACTTCAATCCTTGTTTTTATTGTACATTTTTAATATTTTGCATTGCAATAAATCGATAAGAGGGGTAAATTGTTCAAATACAAACATTTGGAATCATTCATGTCCACATTTTTTCGAAGCTTTAACCTTCTTATCGTAATGATGTTTATTTCAAGATCAGACGCCCTATTAATTTCAGTTTTAAAAATACAATTAATTAAACGCTTCTTTCAATAAATACCCTCCTTTCAGTTCTAAATTATTTTTTGATTAGTATTTCTTCACGTTTTAAAACTGATATTTTATTATCATGTCAGAACATGATGTTATTTTTGGGATGAGGTTTTTTTGCGTCAATAAAAATCCGTAAGCGAAAAAAATTGAAATTTTATAATCTGCACGAGCATCTCAAAAAATCAGCTTTTAATAACGGGTTGTTTTTGTATTTACAAAATCTCTGATTAAAAAAAGTAAGTTAATGACTCCAGCAAATAAAACCTAGAAAAATGTCATTTTGAGCACGTGATTATGTGAAATGAAATAAATAAGAAATATTTTTTAATACAATTAATTCAAGACAAAGTTTTTTGGATCGTTTGAAATTCCAAAGTGACTCATTCAACGAAACCATTAAAATGAAAAAGAATATAATTTAACTTGCATGAGCACGTGGTGCTTGGCCGCTCAAGAAATGATGTTCTGACATGATGCACTGAAATATTCGTAGCAGAATTCATTCTAATCTTTCTTTTTGTTGTTACTGTAATCCATTTAAAATTTTATTCTTTACCTTTCAGCATTAATTTTTATACAATTGTTTTTTGTTTATAAAGGTGAAATTTTCATTACTATACACCAATATAATATTTTAAGAATATAAATTATTTCAAATATAAATTTAAATTTTGATTCGTTATGAATGGCATCACATAGAATTGGATCCGAATGATTTCAAATTTTAAAATGTCCGTAATATTTAATGCGATGCTTTATGAGTAAAAGTGTGGCTTCCTGGCTTAGAGGTCGCGCGGCATCCCCGCACCCTGGGCTTCCCGGATTCGAGTCCCGGTTAGGGCATGGTTGCTCTTCTGTGTTCTATCTGTAAGGCGTGTGAAGGTACCTCTTTGCAAAAAGGGGTTGTGCAAGCGAAAGAGTGATGAGTGTGTAGCTAAAGTCGTACTCTTTGCCCTAGTTGGCGCTACTTGAAAACAAAAGACGCTTATTTCGGCTTAAATGCAAGGCCCATGACAAGTGCCATTAGTAACAACAACAGACTGAAAAATAGAAATTAATTTAAATAAGAAGAATCTACTTTTTTGTGCTCTCAAAAAAAAAAAGAAGCGAGTTAATTTTTTTATGATTTTTTTTTTATTTAATTATGCTTTTGAAAGCTATAAAGTGTATCCAAAAAAAGGGAACGTGTTTTTTTTTAAGTTGAGAATTACAGAAAAAAAGATCATCCGAGGTACAAAAACCAATTTCAGAAAAAAAAAATTCAGCTATACAAGTTCATGTTAAATCGGATATCGAAAAATGCTTTTCTTCGAAAAAAAAAAACCATCATTACATTCTTAAAAAATTAAAAAAGCATTTATGAGAAAAGAATCGAAGAAAAAAAAATCCAGGAATGAAACAGGCAGTTGTTAAATTTTAATATAATTTTTGAAGCTTAAATAAGAAATAAAGTTTAATTATTAAAGAAGGGTGGAAGATGATAACGGATTGGTTGCAAAGGCAAAGCGATTAATTATTAAAATGTCTGCCTGAGACTTTAACTCCATTTATCTTCATTATGTGTTTAGAATGAAATAAATTAATTTTTTGAAAAGGATGGAAATAATACAAATTTTCAGAAGATCCTGAATGTGATTTATATGCTACAGATAATCAAGAAATACATAGGACTCACAATTTTTCTAAGTAAGGTAAACAATGATAATCTCACCCTTGAAAAAGAATGTTTGGAATTAAATTTGTCCATTAAAATATATTTTGCTTATAAATTTTCAATTCGTTGAATGACCTAAGAAAATATATAGAAATATTCAAGAAGGAAATATTTGACCGGATTGATTATCAGAGTCTCTAATTTTGCTTTTTCATTCTTTTCTATCCATGATTTTTTTAAAAATATTATCACAGAAATCTGATTTTGAGAAGCAGAAATTTATTTTTGCATGTAGTTATAAGAAGTTTAAATAAAACTAGATGTTTTATTCGTAAATTTCTAAAATAAACTGTTATAAAACATCATAGATAAATAATACTATATAAAAGTCATATCAAACGAAAAAAAGGCAAAGAAAAAAATGCGATAAAAAATAAAATAAAAATTTCTAGAGAAATATAGATGTTTTTAAATTGCTACGGTATTGTAAAAATATCAGAAGAAATTAATTTATTCTTAAGGACTTTAAGATTTTTCACATTTCGATGAAAGAAAATGCTTCAAAATATTTCAATATTCAATTCACAATATTTCAATCTTATGTACTAATTTAATAGAAATTATTAATAATTTAGCTATAAAAATGTCTTTAGAATTATAGCCAATTCTTTGATATGTTATAATATTACAGTTTAAATATTTTATAAAAAATTTGTATAATAAATTGGCGTAAACTGGAATATTAGAATCAAATATATATGACAGCATTTTTATAATATTTATTATATCTTTCGTAATTTTTTTTTAGTTTTGCTAGCTTAATTCAATTTTAAATCATCTAAATAATAAAATTCAATAACTGCTGGATTTTTTTTTCTTCATTTTTCGAATAAAAGAGGTGGAAAATATTCCATCGTAAAGCTGAAATAAGAATTCTGAATATATTCTTGGTCCAGTTCGAAAAACAATGTACTATCAATATCAATAAAAAAATGCAAAGGAATTCAATTTAAAAAAAAAACATATTCCATCGAATGATAATTTTTTTAAAAAAAGTAGAGTTTGAAACGAATTTAAATGACAGCGTATACTGAAAGCAAAATAAGCACGACTTTCAATTTCAAAACAGCATATGATTGATATATGATTTCAATTTTCGTCTTTAAAAGTCATTGTTCTACCCAATCCAAATACAGCAGAGCTCACGACATTTCAAAATCATCTCCATACAGTCAACAGCAAACGATAAAAGAAAGAAAATAAATTAAAAAGAAAAAAGAAGAAAAAAAAAAGAAAAGAAGGGCAGCAGCTGATAGATTCCATTTTTGTTTTTCGTGGCTTTAGATGCTCTTATCAGTACCTACCGCATAGATTTCTTTTCGTCCGTAAGTACCACTTATGCTACAGCACCCTCAGTTATTCGAAGAAATTGATGGGAAACCGATATGCGGTTTGATCATCTACATCAAAACCCCCCGGTGAGGCCAAACTATCTTTTCGCGTGTGGTTTTGAACACCTTTTACTTAACTCAAAAAGTAATCACTATTTTTGTCACTGTCCACAGAGGGGAGATGGGGAAATTGCTAATGATAAAGGCATGTTAGGAGAATATACATCAAAAGTGGTTGAGAGGTGACGGAATGGGGGGAACGGCGGTTAAACAAAGGTAAATTTTATTTCGCATGCAGTGTTACATTTATTAAACTTTTCCAATTTTGTTTTTCTTTAGTTTTTATATGTATTTTGGGATGATTATTGAGCAAGTAGATGTTAAGAACATGTCATCATTATCACACTGGAACCATAATCATTACCCTAAACAATGGCTGATTATTTCGTAAATTTACAGATAGTCATTTCCATCATCCTTATTTTCAAGAAAGGTATACAAAAGAAGCGTATTGTAATAAATGCTGAATTCAATGTTAATAATCCAGTACATAAAAACGATTTTTTTTGTTCGTATTTTATGCACTGCCGTACCATTCATCCGATAAATATAAAACTTTACTAACGTATTGCTTGCACTTGCGCAAAGGCTATAGATAAGATCAATTATTATATTATATCTAATATATAAAAATAAATTGTTATTTGTAAGTATTTTATGCGCTGATTTATACTGTTTTAATTTCTCATGGCCAGTTACATATTATGGACGGTGACGAGTCGGACAGACAAGACATTTATTTCCTTTTTGCCGAAGATGGGAAAAAAATATTGTCTACCCTAAAGTACTTGAATAATAAAGTTAAAATAATATGTATAATATTTATACTTAACATTGATATATAAATTCACTTTCAATGAATGCATTCATTGTCGACAAGACAATAAATACCATTCTTTCTATCATTCCTAATGAAACAAGATAACTATTTCAAATTTCGAGCAATATTTGCAAAAATATTTCGGTACTTACATATTAGACAGTCCAACTTTGTCACCAAATTTGAAGTCGTCGCCAATGAGTTGCTAAACCGCCAATTATGGCAATGCGGGAATGGTGTAATCTGTTGATCTTTATCGCCAAATTTAAATCCGTCGCCAATGAGTTACTAAACAGTTGGCGATTGTTGGCGAAGACGGTATAATACATAAGTACAATTATTTCTTCTGCAGCACCAACGCGCCGGTACCAATTAGTAAGTAATATATATGTGCCGACTTTCTGGCACAGAGGTAGCGCGTTTTCTCATGTTCGGGCAGTCCCAGTTAGGGCATGGCTATTCTTCTGTGAGCAATCTGTGAGATGTGTGAATGTACCCCCCCCCCCCGTAAAAAGGGGCTATGCGAGCGAATGTGTGAGAGTTAAGTCGGTCCTTGTGACTAACAGAGGCTGCAATCTTTCCCCATCCAGTCATGAACCTGGCCTAGCACTGCTGGCCAATAGGGGCATGCCACAACAAGTAATATACATGCAGGTTTAAATCTAATTCAAAGCTATTTGAGTGCATAATAATAAATTTTTACTCAATAAGAAAAATTCTGAGTAACCTCAGATATAGTCCACCCCCCCTCTCTTTATTGTGAACTATAAGTTTAAAAAGAATGAAGAAAGAACCTAAGAAGAAAGAATCTAAAAAAAGAGGAAACATTTTATCTTTTTTTAATAATATATAATTGTAAAAGAAATGACATTCTCGCAGAAAGTATTTAGATATAAATAATTAGCTAACAAAAATTATCTAAAAATAAATACAATTTTTTTTTATTTAGAAATCTAAATTTTACTCTGAAAAAACCACTATAAATAAATATTAAAGATGTTAATTTTAAATGTTTGTAATGTGATAATTCAAAAAACAGGTGAAAAAATAAAAATTAGTAGGAAATTCGAATTAAAAACGTTCGATTAAACCACCTTTTTCTTGATATTTTAATAATTTAATCAAAATAAATTCTAAGATATCATGTATCGCCCTGTAAGTACATTCACTTGAACGCATTGTTTATTGAGCTTCACATGCTTTATTTTCTTTGAATTTCACAATAAAATGAAAAAATATATATATAAGGAAAAAAGACACTAATCTTGCAAAAGTTAACGTCATTTATATGGTATAATTTTTAAAAAAATCTATAATGCTATATTAATTTTTAGCCAAAAAACCCCATTTTATCTTTAATTTGTCAACATTTTGACGTAATTACAATCTCCCAGTTTTTAAACAATATCCTACAGCGATTAAAACTGAAATTCCAAGATCTCCACTCTTAATTAATGTCAACTTACTTAATTACTACTTTTAAAACAGAAGCCCTTCCATCGTATCTCAGAGACACATAAAAAGCATAAATTAACAGCCTGTGTTGACATTTAATTAAATTTAATAAATTACGAAAATATAATCCACTTAAAAAAAAGAAGAAAGAAATAGAACCAGCAGGAGAAAGCATTCAAAGCTACCGCAAAACATATTTCAAAAAACTGCATACATTATTTAAAAAGAAGGGAGAAAAATACAACAAAATAAAAAAAAAGTTAGGAAAGCTGCAAATTAGTTGTAGGTTTTAACTTATCTTGCTTTAGATTGTTATTTTTTTTTATCTGCGTTATGTATCTGGCTTGATATCATTTATATGCTGATCTGCAGAATAGAACAAAGAATGGCGCCAAATTGGAAACAAGAATTGCATTTGTTACACGAATTCTATTCTTTTGCTTTTTCAGTCTGAGTCAGTGACAAATTGGACAAGTCTTCTCTCTCTCTCTCTTTTTTCTTCTTCTTTATTTAAGGATTCTCACAACTTGCGCTCTTGGAATAATATTTTTTTTTTTGTTTAATACTGTTGGATTGGATAGAAACAATAAAAGGAATTGTCTTTTGTAAACAAATAATTTGGCTAATTTTGTAATTAAAACAGAAGAAAATAATAATAATAATAAATATAAAGATTAAAATGAAATCTGCTATGCATATTTCAATGTATCATGACAGAACATCATTTCTTGAACGGCCCAACACAACGTGCTCGGGCAAGTTAAATTATATTTTTAATCGTTTCCTTGAATGAGTCAATTAGTAATGCAAACTATCCAAAAAACTTTGTCTCGCATTGATTGTTTAAAAAAATATTTTCCTACTTATTTCGCTTCATATAATCACGAGCTCAAAATGACATTTTTATAGGTATCATTTGCTGTAGAAATTATAAACTTATTTTTTTTAATCAAAGCATTTGTAAATGCAATGGCAACACGTTATTAAAAGCTGATTTTTTTTTTTTTGAGATGCTCACGCAGATGATAAAATGCTTATTTTTCGCCTAATGATTTTTATTGACACCAAAAACTGACATGATAGCCAGTGATATATCAAATACGGATTACCGAATATATGCCTGACTAAACATGAAAGGATAACGTTATGTTTAGACAGACATATCTTATTTTCTGTTTTTATTAGATTCCACTTCTAAATTATAATTATATTTTGCAACCTTTCACTTTTTATATCTTTTAAATACATTTTAATTTTGGAAAATTCTAATGTTAAACATCATGAATCGTGATTGCCATTCTATACTTTTTCTTTTAAATTCTTTTATTGTGATAGAAATAAAATTTGATTTTTTTGTTAGTTTCCTCAATAAATAAAGAGAAAAAAAAACGTACAACTAATAAAACTTGCCTTGTACTTTTTGTAGAAGATTTTTACTTATAATCTCTTTTATAAGATAATCTTCGATAAATTCCTAACGTTACTAGATTTTATTTTAAAGCTTTATGTAACTGAATGTGAAAGAAAATTTGCAAAAAAATGCTTGGATTATCATCAATACATTTACTTTTTTCATAACATGTTCTCTAAAAATTATTCTGTAATTTTATAACTTTCACCTTTTTATAGGCTTTTTTTTGTTTCCTTAGAAAATAATAATCTTTCTGGCTTTTTCTCTCATTTTGATTATATTTTTATCGAAAAATCTAAGAACAAGATAATATTTCAAAGATTTAAAAGATATATACATTTATATTTTTGAATTTCCGAAGTATTATTTTTCTTGTGTAATGGCAATTTTATCTGATATGAAATTAAATTTCTTCTTTAATGTTTTTTAAAACATGTTTATTTTTCAAAAAAAAAAAATTAAGAGGAAAAAAAAGATGGAAAGTAAAAAAACGTATTTTCCACCTATGTAATACTTTTTTTAAAAAAATTCTATCGTTGTGCAGTTCTTAAATTACAACAGTTTAAGAACAGAAAACTCCTAGTTCTTACCCTCCTCCCCTTTTTTTTCTCCTTTTTTATGAAACAGAACTGCAAACGTTTCCACCCCTCCCCCTCGCATGTCAAAGGATTAAATCTCTTTCCCAACATTAATCTCGCATGCAAATGCAGAAGCGGTGTCGGATTTATAATACGATCTCATTTTTAAGAAGTAGGCTGCAAGAATTTGAGTAGGAGGTGCTTTCAATTTAAATCTTCGCTTCACTCTCCAGGTGAAAATCTTCTTTTCAGAAAAATAAAATCTGATGGGAAAGATTAAAGAAGAGTAAGTAGGTGCGTTAAATTTCGATAAGAAGACAATGAGGGAATTAGTTATTCCTTGTATTTGCTCTTCTCTCAATTCGTTAGAAGACATTTTTTATAAATAAAACGGTGGAATCCAGCTCATCATTAAAAAAAAATTTCAATGCCAGAATTTATTTCAGTCTTATAGAAGTACAGAAAAAAAAATCCCTTTATATATCTTTTACAACTGATTTATTTTTGAAGTTGTTGATTTAGACGCCAGTAAGAATTTGACTTATCATATTTTATTTTGTTGCTATGTGTTACATAAAATGTTGCAGAATTTGATTTCTTTATTTTATGTTATCTGTCTGAAATGAATGTAAAAGTCTCAGATTAATAATTTAACTCTGTTACGCATATCAACTCTACTCAAATTACTCAAAGATATTTATATTACAGGAATTAAATGCCTAATTTTACATTTGAATGTATTTCGTCAGTGATTTTTAAAGAAAATTTTTAAGCTATTGGTGTGAAAAATATTATTTAGTAAAATACACCAGGAAAAAATCAATTCCAAAACGAAAAAGAAAGAATTTAAATTCATTGGCAATTCCGTAATTTAATCTTATTAATAAAATAGCTTTAGTAAAAAAACTGCATTAAGTACAAAAAATATAAAAAATTAATTTCATCATAATGTGTTTAAAAGACCGGATGATTACAGAAAAGTGATACTAGAAAAGGTAAAGCTATGTAAGATACAATTAAATTTTTCTTTTCTTCATTATATATGATTTTAACACATGAATTAAGCATATTAATATTTATTATTTTGCTGTTATTCCGGCTAAAGATTAGCATCAGTGGGATTTACAGCCTATTTTCCTCTTTCTTAGGACACTGTTTGCAAGCATAGGAGTGGATTTCTGATAGGCAGCTGCCTATAATTGATGGGAGATCATGTACGTCGATAAAAAAAACTATTATTTGCTCATTTGTCAAAGAATTTACAGATTTAGCTATAAAATATTTTGCTCTTATAACTTCCTTACTTTCTTCAATATGCCCCGGAACAGGAGTAGCACGTCTTCCTCGTGAACTGTGCGCCCTGGGTTCAAGTCCCGGTTTGGGCATCGTTGTTCTTCATTTGCTCTGCAAAAAGCGGCTATGCAAGCGAATGTGATGTGTGAGTAGATAAGACGTACTCTCGACAAACAAGAGATGCACTCATGGCTTAAAGCGAGCTTGCCCATGGCAAGTGCAATTAGAAACAACGCCGGGATGGACTGGTTGGTAGAGCGTTGGACTCGTACTCCTTAAGTTACGAGTTCGAAACTCACCAGCCAAAAGATTCCCCGAGTATATGGCAGCTGGCGGTCGTTAAATCTGTTCGTGGTCCCAAAGTCCTCCATGTCGAGAGTAATACGGCTGCAGGTACTTAGCCAGAAGTGGTCGTTTTCTGTTCCAGGTCTAAATTATGATCTGAGATGTATGAATGAATGAATTTGCATGAATGAAGTCCGGCCCTAAAAAGGGTTGTGACGTGTGTAGCTAAGTCGTACTCTTGGCCCTAGATGGCGCTACTTCAAAAACAAAGAGACACATTTCTTAGGCTTAAAATCTGCTGGGGGAATCAGCGGAGGCTTGTACAAGGCAAGTGCCGTTAGTTATAACACAGAGAAACAACAATAAATAACGTTGGATGTATTTGTAATTTTATTATAACTGTCTTTATTTTTTATTAGTTATTTTTGTTCTCGTGTTCTTTTTTCTGTATTGCATCTGTGTTCTTTTATTATCATTTAAATGTATGTTACTGTATCTGGCAACTAATTTGATGTTCAGTTATTAATATTGTGTTTTGGCAACGGCTGTTCATGTATTCTTTAACTTAAGCCTCACGTAGCTGATGACGTTTTGTAAAATCTCTTTCTAAAATGGAAATTAAACGTGTTTTCACTTTTAGAAGATTTTAATTTGATTCTCCAACGATCATAATGGGTCTAACAAAAAAGATGGAAATAAATATTTTAAGTAGAAAATAAAAAGTATTTTTATCAGGCAAAACGAAATTACAGTTCCGAAATTTCAATTTGGGAACGCTACCATTTGAACCGCATTGCGACGCCATATTGGCAATATTTTCAATCATTTATCACCTGTTTATAGCATCATGTTTAAATCTGCACATCCTGTATAGGAGGAATATGGGAAAAGACGGGACTTCAAAGAAGTAAAACATCAAGAAAAGTGCGAAATCTTCCTCCCTACCGAGATGGATGGTTAAGCAACTGGCGAATGTCGACCGTGGCAGAAAGCGTAAAGTAAAAAAAAACCCACCTAAGGTCAGGGAGGTACGGAATAAAATAAGACCGCGAATACTAAAATACATATAAATAACAAAGCTAAGCAGAGAACACCGCGGCATGACGACAGTACAAGACGTTAAAGAACGGAACTAATCCGAGACAAGTTATCGAAAAAGAAAATTCTAAAAAAGGAAAATGATTTGTTAAATATTATTGCCGTTCTGCAGGTACAATAACCCTTGGCGAAGTGAGCACTGCGCAATTCTCGCAAGTTGCCTATAAAGAAGACTTTTCTTGGGACAATCCCCTTTAGCACCTGAGATATTAGACGCGTTCGCTCATAATGTCACAATTACTCATCCTCACGCCGTTTTTTGTCATTGCGAAATGGCAACAGCTTGATTGTTCAGGCGAAGGAAGCACCGAATAAATTCTTGGCAATGTCAGAAGATAAAAGTTTTCTTTTCTTTTGGGGGCCCTTTTTTTCTTTCTTTGCTTTAATTTAATTTCTTTTGGTAATGACATTTATTGCTTGGTTCCAAAAAAAAAAGATGCGTTCCTTTAATTTACGTAAATTTTTTTCAGAGGAATAAAAATAATTCTCATTGAAATGTTTTAAATAGTGTCTTAAATCAATATAATAAGTGTAAGATGACATGCTCCAAGATTAGAAAAATATTTTCTTCTAGGGCGCCATTTTCCTTTGAAAATGTTGAGCCTTTAATCAAAATTAATCCTCAAAAGTCGGGCAAATATGATGCAACTTTTGTGAATCGGCATTTCTACTGAAAATAATTTGGAATAAAAACGAAATTATATTTTAATGCAAAGGTTTATAACATAATATGATTACGACCGCTTTCTCTACATTGTTTTGGTTTTGACTGTAACGCTGGATTTGATCTTAACTTACTAGTCTTCTTAATTTTGTGATAAATTTAGTAAACTATGCCTTAAAAATATGTTTCTTAAATTCATAAATTACAAAACAAATCTGTAATTATAATTACAAGTGAATACGTGTATGTCCATTAATAATTTTCTACGGCAAAAGCAATGCAGTCAGTTTATGCTTATACAATTCATGTTACTTTATAATTTAATTTTCAAAGGGTTACATATCCCAAAGATAAAAACCCTGCCAAATCACAGTTTTCTCGACAGAAATAATTTAAAAGAGATAACAACAATATCATTTTAACAGGCATGCATTTTTTCTAGTTCATGAGGCTATACATTATTTCCCATTCTTTTTCTCTTTCCATATCTGAAAAACTCTACCATCAAAACTTCTCTTGAGAACTTTTACAACATTCCGAACCGATTAAAATCTCCACGAACAAAATATCCATATCGATGACACACTAAACGTTTCTTTTTGAACTTACAAACCTTCATTTTTTAATCACGTTTCCATTCATCCAACACCAACAACACTTGATATATTTCACAGTCCAGACAATTTTCGATTGAATGAAATAAAATAATAAGAAATTACGCATTTTAAAGTGAAACGCTGCATTCATACCATTCATTCCCTTCGTTGTTAACACCGCACGGTTATCCGCCATCACATGGTTCTATTGATCCAAATGGAACGATCCGGTGGGGGCGACTGACATACATGCGAAACGTGACGGTAAACATCATGATTAATCTGATAAAGCTTATGTTCTCTAACACCATTAGGTAATTAAGATGTATGGAGATTCATGCCTGCGACTCACGATCTCCTGTTTTAAAATCTAGGTCGGTTTCGTGCCGTAGTTTATTGTTACGCTATTAAGCATTAACACGATGACATCATTAAAGCGATGAAAACGGCACTTATGCATTTATTTATTCATACAAAAAGGCAACGGACAGTCTAATTCTAAGTGGTGTAATGGCGTTGGTGTGAAATTTCCAATTAGTTTTGTCCGAGTGAATGCGTTTATTGTCCTAAATAACGAGGTAGATATTATGAGCTGTGAAATCATACCGCACGAAATTGGAAATTAGTGGAAAAACAAGTGATTGTAATAATCGTGCGAAACGAAGTCAAAAAACCAGAAAAAAAGTATATATCTATTTAAAAAATATTTAAATGCGAATAACTTAATGTATACTAAAGAATGAAGTAATTTATTTGCTTTCAGTGAGATCTCCGTCATCTCCAACGTACTAATTGGGACCGAACAATAACTCTCCTTCCCCGTGATCTGGGTGTCCCGGGCTCGAGTCCAGGTTCGGTCATGCTTGTTCTGTAGAATATACGCTGCTCAATATTGAAATGACTTCAATACTTTGACAATAGAACAAGACATTATCCTTATTAGTGTTTTTTCGCAGTTTAATTCTTGACAAAATGACCTGTACCACGCTGTCTTTAAAAATCTATATGAATTTAAAATGTTGCTAAAATAATTACAATAAGTCATTAATCAATGCAATTATTTGCTTCCAATCATAATTTTTAATGGAAGCTCTTAAAGATGAAAAATGAGTTCAGGTGGTATATCAATTGACCCTCATATATAAATTATCTCTTTATATGCTACCAGAACCGCATTATTATAAGAGATAACAACTTATCCAAGTTTGACTGCAATTGTTATTCAGTATATCATAAATGCGACATTGCGATATCAAGGATCATGTTGTTGTTACACTTGTCATGAAAAAGCGCTCTGACGGCCGTCAGCAATTTTAAGCCGAATGAGCGTCTCTTGTTTTTGAAGTAGCACCAGTAAGGGTCAAGAGTAGGACTTAGCTACATACTAATCACATTCGTTGGCACAGCCCCCTTTTACAGGGAGCAAATTTATACAACTTACAGATAGAACACAGAAGAACAACCGAAGCCCTAACAGGGACTCGAACCCGGGACGCACAGATCACGGGAGAGACGCGCTACCCGTAAGCCAGGACGCCGGCATGGTTGTTCTTCTGTGTTCTATCTGTGAGCTCTGTGAATGTGCCCTCTGTAAAAAAGAGGTTATGCAAGAGAATGTGATGCTTGAAGTCGCTAAATCATACCCTTGACCCTATTTGGAGCTATTAAAAAAACAATAAACACTCATTCGGCTTAAATTGCTGACAGATAATTGTCATGGACTTGTAAAGTGTCATAAATCACAACAACACAATAATTCTATTAACAGAAAAGATACAAACTGAAAATGAAAAATGGCTAAAAGAAAACACAAGAAATAAAATTATGCTTTTTTTTCGACTAAAAATAGGAGTGTATCAAAATAAAGGAAATGTTTTATTGACAGCAAAATCGCATTAACTCTTAACTCATCAAAACTATAATAAAAAATTACTTGCACTTTGTATGAACCTGTAAAATACTGACAAAAAGTGAAAATTGTTCTTTGTCAATTTTATTGAATAAAAAGAAAAATATTTTGGTAATTTGAATTTTTAATTTTTTTTAAATAAAGAAGCAAGAAGGAATTTTATAAATTCCATAGGCAAAGGATTACAGAATATCTATACTATAACTAAAAACCAGTAAAAGAATAACTAGTTCTTGTCTTCTAGAAAAAAAAATTCTTTCCCATTTAAAATTACACAAAAGAACAAGAAATGGGGGGGGGGGGACTTGTCACAAAGGCACAGAGAAAGAAGTTCTTCATTTATGATTAAATTTAATTTTTTTTCTCAATACAATACGGAAACTTGAGAAAAGTAATGACTGTAGAGAAAACTTATGTATGAAAAACGTTAATCATTTATATTAATTTAAATATTTATCAATGATGAAAATATTTAAAATAATGATGAAATAAAATTAATGTCTTAAATAAGACCAAATTACAGTCAAAAATGAAACTACCCATCTTTTAAATTATTCTCAAGCGAAAAAAGGCACAATTAATAGATCCGAAAACTTTTTTTTTCATTTCGTAAAAAAATGCTGTTTGTAAATAATATAAAAATTTTAATTCCATCCAGAACTTTAGCAGCACTGATTTTCGATGCATTTCGCAGACCAACGAATATTTATCATCTGCAAAAACGCTTAAAACTACCTGAAATGTAAGACGAATTTATAAACATTTTTTTTAAATAAAATGTTCAAACCATTAAACATAATCATTTGTAGGGAAAAGGAAATATATAAACTAATTTAAAAAGAGTACACTGCAAGTATTATCTTTATTACATCAAAATTTTTGAAAAACTAAAATTTTAAGAATTTAAAAATGTTATAGTTTCAAATCGGAATTTTTCTGTTTAAAATTTATTCGGTTTGTTTCTTGACTTATTATGGAGAGACTAAACAAAATATTGTCTGCAATGAGAAATTTACATACTAGGAAACTTAAAAAACTCTTTTCTCTCCAATTTACTATATTAGAAATTCGTAATATGCTATATTGACAGTATTGTCTTTCTTATAAGAACGTTTCGAAATTTCATATTGTAGAAAATATTGACTTTAAAAATTTACTTAAATATTAAAACTTAGGGACGAACGTTTTTTAATTATTCGGTTTATAAGGACTTTTATATATCTAGGCAATAGAAAAGTGCTCGAAGTAAGGTTATTTATAAATAAGGGATGTAAAAAAATGTTCTGAGATCGAATTAAGAAAGCAGATGACATCTTAGTTATTAGATTAATTCAGGCTACATACGATCTAGAATTGTACGAGCAAAATATTTTTGATTTAGGATCAATCCAACAGCAGGACAGAATTTTGTCGAATATTTCTTTAAATTTAGAATTTTTTTTTTTAGAAAAGCTGATTTTTTTTAAAAAAATTTCAATTTACTTTTTTGAATAAAAATATGTTCAGAGAATCTGTTCTCGAACTGTCCGAATTTATGGCGTCTAAACGATCAAATTCCCTTAAAGCACAAGCTAATACGTTGCTTTAGAAGCACTTGCATTAAAATTCAAAAGTTATTTCCCAGAATCCTAAGTAGATCTTCCTCTAAAGTCGAAAGTCAAGTTAACACTAACAAGAATTCTTCTCTTCACTTCAAGACTAATGCATTAGAAGCAAACGAAAACAAAAGTCGTCGACGTTTCAATAATAAGTGACAACCTTTTATGCTTCCATTAGCCCATGACTTAAGTGACGGGCATCTTGAAAAGGAAACCCCCATTAGTCTAGACGTCTGGAAAAAGCTTCTAGTAGTCATATTCGAAAGTTTTTGCCCCTCATCACTGAAATGCATTTATTTAGGCCTTGGAAAAAAAGTATCGATTCCACATTCACCCCCCTCATATATAAAGTAGACTACATCAGAAGGAAGAGATATCAGTCTCTATCTCCTTCCATAAATGTCGTCTGCGGTCTTTGTGTCAGGAAAGGGTCCCGGTGAGTTATTGAAATATCCAGATGCCTCTAAACGTTGCATTTTTCGTTCGATGCGTCCATTTGTGAGGGAACAACAAATCCGGATGGCGGAAGAGAATATATGACACATAGATATGACTTTTATGGAAGCATTCATATAAATGCGACAGAAGAATAGGGTATAGTATAATTCTTATAAAGGGATGAGGAATATAATGTGCCTAACAAAGTATTTGAAAATATGCATCAAATAAAAATGACCTTAAATATAAAAATTTTCAAAAAAAAAAGGGATTTCATCCTTTTCAATAAATGGTAATAACAGATCATTTATATTTATAGAATGCCAATGCTCCAACATAGAAATCGCTCTCATTACTAAGTATTGTTGTTGTTGTTTCTTATGAGACTTGCCTATTGACAAGCCCCCTGTTGATGCAGCAGCAGATTTAAGCCGAAAGGAGCGTCTCTTGTTTTTGAAGTAGCGCCTGCTAGGGCCAAGAATACGACTTAGCTACACACTCAGCACATTTGCTACACAGCCCCTTTTTACAGGGGGACACAGTCACAATCTCACAGATGGCACTCAGAAGAACAACCATGCCCGAACCGGGACTCTAACCCAGACTCCCAGAACACGAGGAAGACGCGCTATCTCTGTTCCAGAAAGCCGGCAACCAAGTATTGTCAAATATAAACAAATAAAATAACAATAAAATGTAAATAAATCGCAATACGAATACTTTAGCTTACTTCACTGAAAATTTTCGTTGAAAAATAAAACTAGAAATAATTTGGAGAGGGTTCACCGTGTCATCAAAAATTGTTTTCAGTCAAAGGGAAGACGTACAAGAAATAGGCCTCAAAAAGATTGTTTGTCCGAGCGAAAAAATAGGTTTAAAGATCGTCAGATAGGTAGTCATTGTCACTTACCTATGATAATTGAGAATTGTAATTTCCAAAACATTTAATCACACAAAATTAAGTTGTGCATTGTCTGAAAACACAAGTAAAATTTCTCTTTTAATGATACCAGTTTCATTTTCTTCTTCTTTTTAATAAATATTTTAAACTTTAATTTAATACAGAAATTGTCAAAATGTTTCTAAAACATTGAAGAAAATCAAATTCATTTATCAAAACATTCAATTATATGCTTTAGTACAGGCTGAAATTAAGATTTAAAAAAATGCTTTCTTTGGATATTAACTTTGAAATATGATTTTCATTTCCATTTTATATTATGAACGCTTTATAATTTGTATCCATAGTAATTTATATTAAACTAATTCAATTAAAATCATGTTTTTTCAGTTGCATCAAATTACAATATGAAATTTCATAAAATGCATTTCATCTTAATCGATTATTCAATAATCGGAGCGATCAAGCTGATAGCCATGGACAGATGATATATAATATTTTACACCAAAACGATCTGGTTAGCACTCATTTCTGATATCGTCTCATTATCCCACTTCCATTCGAAAACATGCCACGCATTCCACCTTTTGAGTATGTACTATAATGCCTATCTGTTGTTTCTTAAGGCACTTACATGGACAAGCTCGCTGAGGTAGTCAGCGATTTAAGCCTAATCTGCGTCTCTTGTTTTGTAGTAGCGCCTACTAGGGCCAAGAGTACGACTTTTGCTACTCACTCATCACATTCTCTTACACAGCCCCTTTTTACAGGGGAGTATATTCACTCACCTTACAAACAGAACACAGAACAACCATACACGAACCGGGATTCGAACCTGGGAGCTGAGATCCTCAAATCCTATGCCAGGGTGCCGGTATATAGTATAATAAAAACAGTGATGTATGTTAGATTTTTGTGTAACTCAAATTTATTTTTGGCTATCATATGAGATCCAGAAGTTGTTTAAATTCCACTAGCCCATGATAAACAAGACATTTTAAGATTAAACATCTACTTTTGTGCTAAGATTTCGAAAATATTTTTTCCCGAATTATTATCATGTCAGAACAAGATGTTAATTTGGGAATGAGGTAGGCGAAAATCCGTAGGCGAAAAAAAAAATAATAATCGTAAGCGAAAAATTGAAATTTTATTATCTTCGCGTTGCAATCCCATTTACAAAAGCTCTGATTTTTAAAAAATGAGTGAATGACTATAGCAAATAAAACCTATAAAAATGTCATTCTGAGTACGTGATTATGCGAAATGAAATAAATCGGAAATGTGATATTTTTTTTTAAACAATCAATGCGAGACAAAGTTTTTTGGATCTTTTTCAATACCAAAGTTCATTATTCAATGAAATAACTGAAATGAATAAAAATATAATTTAACTTGCACGAGCACGTGGTGATTGGCCGTTCAAGAAATGGTGTTCTGACATGACACATTGAAATATGCATTGCAGATTTCATTTTAATTTCTTTTTTTTTATTTTTAGAATGTTAATAAAGCGTCAATATATATATATATATATATATATATATAAAGAGAGAGAGAGAGAGAAGCAAGTAAATTATTGTTTACACAGCTAAAACTTCACAAACAGGAAGCATGTCAAAACTAAAACTTTACAAATAGAAGCTGTTGAAAAAGCGTGCAACAGATATTCATCTTCAGTTGAAATGACATTACTTGGACAGATATCTCATTTTTCTTAGTATACAAGCAAAACGCAGCATAAATAAAATAAAGATAATAAAAAAAATACTGTAAAGAAGTCTTCTGGCTGCATTTATGCCGTTTCTTAAACAGATGGGAAGAAAAGTTTACGGCAAAGTAAACACATCTGTATTAGTTAAAAGATACATATCCTTTTCCCTAAGGCACCCGTTTCCTTCCTCTTAAAGCATTCTTGAGCATGTATCGTATTTTCCCACAGCCCTGCAAAAAGGACCATGACAAATAGCTTCCATGACATTTTATACCCATAGATATCTTATATTTCACCAACCTCTGAAATATTTCATTTCATTCACTTATTTATTTACTTCCTACAGAAGCGTGCCTTATGCACTTGGCACTAGTTATGTCTCTGGGACCAAACGACTATTTTTAAAAGTTGAGTTGAGTTGTCTTCGCTTGTGCTTTCTAAATGAGGCGGTAACCGCAGACCTGAGTATGTTTTTTTTGTATGCCCTCCCCTGCAGAGAGCGTATCGAATTTAGCGAAACGAATTTTGTGAGATTTTTTGTTGTTGTTGTTTCTTCTTTTTTCGTGCCAAACGAGAATTGTTGGAAGAGCAGAACCACTATCCATCCATTAGGGGAGGACGCGGCACGGGTGAAAGAAAGAGAAGAACTGTGCTTTCTAAACCGGCGGAGGCGGGATTTGGATCACTGGGACCTAAATGCCTCAGATCACGTGGAAACAATGCATTAACACATGCTGAAGATAAAGAACGATTTTTTTTTTGGTGAAAGGAATATTCTAATGAATGCCAATGTTGTTCCAAAGGCAATGAGTATCTGTAGAACTTTTATTCAAATACTAGCTTTTACCCGTGACTTTGTACACATGGAAAAGTACACACGTACTAACTTAAAAACAATTGATTTATAATGAATACCTGAAATAAAACAAAACCGCAAATCAAGTCTGTATTTAGTTTATTTAATTTTGAAATTTCTAAACAATAAGTGGTTTTCTATTACATTTATTGACACTGATCAGACAAAACTTAAAGAGTATTTATAAAAATCACGATTTCATAATCGATAATGAAAAGGAAAATTTAACACCTTAAATGCAAGTTTTAATTAATTTTCAAATTTTTGATACATATTCAAATTTCAAATGAATGTTGAAAAACGAATTTCAAAGGAAAGAATGCCTCAAAAAGATACACCTACATGAAAAAGAAATGTTCTTAAAATTAATTAATACCGAAAATGATTTTTCACTAAATAAATATCACAGTATTCTTTAGTAACATATCCTAATGGTTGAATTATCATATCGGTCAACTATTATTCTTGAAAAATAGGCTTTAGATTTTGCCCTGATATGCACTATTAATCCGATTATTACTTGTAAAAAAGTATCTGTTTTGTTTGCAGCCTGAATGAAAGTTAATTTAGTCGAATCCTGATAAAGGTAAATCGTCGTAATTCCTCAGAATTTTCATTAAATGTTGAGGTATTTTGTTTCGATGCCTTCAAATCATTATTTGAAGAAATTTACAAACAACTAGACAATGGAATAGGCTTACCTCTCTCTGATGTTTATATCTTTATATGATATCGAGAAGAACATAATCTTCAATTTACCTTTTACAGTTTCTCCTTCCAATTTGGTTTCTAATTTTACTGTAGAAGCCGTTTAATGTGATTGTTTCGAGACATTTGATAATATTAATCGATTGCTAAAAATAAAATTATGGCCATTTAGAATGTATTTAAAAGATAAAAAGTAAATAAGTTTTCAATTGTTCACACACACACACAAACACACACTAGTTGTAATTAATTCCCAAAGTTTTGTTTTAATCTATCTCGCAGTAATTTCCTTCTAAAATGTTATTTCCTGATTCATTCCACTTTTCCTATTTAATAAATGAAACAAAGTATTATAAAGATACTGCAAATGGATATTATTAGATTTTATAAAGATGATGATGATGTCGTGTCCGCTTTTACCGCGGAAAGAGGGGTGCAGTAGCTTCTGAGGGTATGAACCCCTGAGCACCCGAGGGCAGAAGTCTGACTTCTAGCTCATATGAAGATGAAACACACACACATACGCTTGCACAGCCCCTTTTTACAGGGGGGCACATTCACACATCTCACAGATAGCACACAAAGGAACAACCATGCCCGAACCGGGACTCGAACCCGGGACCTCCAGAACACGAGGCAGACGCGCTACCTCTGTGCCAGCAAGCCGGCTATTATAAAGATATTGAGTCCATGTGCCCAGAGGATGGATAATAAATCACTGGTGTAAATATTCTTTTAGAGGATTCCTTCGATGAATCATAAATCACTTATATAAAATAGATTTTTTTAAAATAACCCTGTTTCTCTTGTGAAGGAAAACGAATCAGAATTTGTCAGAAATCTAAGCGTGTGTAATTTATGAGTATATCTTTGTATATAGAACCAGAGATAATTGTTTAGTTCCTTTTTACACATTGTAATAGAGTATTTTGATAATCCAAACAGATTATTTTGATGAATAATGTTGTTTTTTATTTATAAAAGTTTTTCCATTATTTTATTAGAATTAATATACTATTTTTTATATATCATTTGCCATATTGATTGATTTTTTTTTGGTTTCTATTTTTGTAAAAGATAATTTTCTATCGTTCTTTAAGTTATTTTCAAGGGGAAAAAAATCCACATAGAATATTTTAAAAGTATATGGGGAAAAAATGTCTTGGAATTTACTACTAGAAACTAGAATGTGTAATTTTCAATAGAAAAAAAAAACACCATTTAAATTAAAATATTTTTTTTAAATATGTATGTCTCAGATGTCATGGAATTCACAATTTAAAAAATTAAAAATGTTATTCACAAAAGAAAAGAAAAAAAAAACTCAACTTAAACTAGAATATTTTTAAACTATATGATTATCAGGTGTCATGGAATTCACCCTTAGAAACTTTGTAAAATGTTATTTTCAAATAAATAAATAAACTTCCACTTAGATAGGAAATTTTTTGAAATGTATGCAGATTATGTACCCGGAATTCACTACTAGAAACTTTATTAAATTCACTTCAAGAGTAACAAGTATGTAAACAGATATCGAAAAACACGGGAATTTATTCTTCTTAATTAGATTTGTCACTTCTTCGATGTGAGAACATTTTTTTTTTGGTCTTCTCTGCCCTTTGTCTCACACAAGGGGGAAAAAAACCCTGTCATTAACACCTCATTTTTTTTCAAACATTTGTTCTGGTTGAAGTTTTGATGATGTGAATCCAATTGGAAAAAGCTCGTGAACTATTCACTTCAAAACAACCCCGAATAAAAGCAACTGGGGATTAAAAAAAAAATACCACATGATTTCATGCTTTGAGACCATTTGTCACTCAAGGGTAGACAATTGATTGTGACAAAGGAAACACTTTAATCGCACTGGACTGTGGTAAATGTGATAAAAAGAAGAAATAACAATTCACACACAGCCACCCCGGATTGGAAGACTATTGGCAGAAAGAGAGGGGTCATGCCATCTTTATTTACTTTTTATTCTATTTTATTTTATTCATTTCAGTCCGTAGAGAATTTAGAGGGAGATTTCGTTGGGTAGTTGGGTTTCGTCATATCTCAAGCTTGAAATTGGGGAAGGAAATTTCATTTGATCGCTCTCGTAGATGCTGTTCCCCGCACGAAAACTAGTTGGGAGAATTCTATGAAAAATGGTGGATTTGATTTGATTTTAGCACGCTATCTGTGTGCTGTTTTCTTACTTTCTTCAGATTAGCTGTGGCGACTGTCTCCTCTTCCGTAGACATTTCAAAAGAGCGCAATTTCCAAATAGGATGATGGTAATTGCAGAAAATAAAAGAATGGCAGCAGTTTAAGATGGAATCACTTTGGAAGCGCAAGCTAGCGGAAATTATTACTGTAAAATTGTCTAAAATTGTTTTCTAACCAATGGATATGAAATTGCCTCGTTTATTTTTTTTTGGTTCACAATAGTCAGTAATAACAGTTTATAAACACCGTCTTAACCAATAGATTATTGCCGATGACCGTATATAAAATGCCTGAATCGTGTTTATGAGGTATTTAAAATAAAGAGCAGATCGTTACCTTTTCGATTTTATTTCTACTTGTCTGGCTTTGCTTAGGTCTTTCATTCATTCTTATTCGTTTATTGGCATGAATGACTTTAAACAAAGTTTCTTTTCCGTCTCCTAGCACTGAACAAAGTTTTTTAATGACATAAATGATAGTGTAACTATTATTAAAATATGCAAAATAGCATTCTACTTTTCATTTTCTAAACATAGGGTATAGGTGCTACTCTAAGTGAAATTCGATTGCTAATTTATAAACCAGTCGCAATAATACAATCTGAGGTAGAAAAATGTCTAGACCACGTAAATATTTTTATTTTGTACTGTTTGGATCAATAAATGTATTCTTGAAGAAATAACTAAATCTAAATATTTATACATTTTCCATACTTAGGTATTAGACCATCCAACTTTATCGTCAAATTTGAAGTCGTTGCCAATGATTTACTAAACCGCCAATCATGGCAATCGGCAGTGGTGTAATCCGTTGATCTTTATCGCCAAATTTAAATTCATCGCCAAATGATTTGCTAAACCGTTGACGATCATTGGCGAACATGGTCTAATACGTAAATACCACATTTTCCCAATTATATTAATCACATGTATTAAAAGCCGGCATACAGGCACAGAGGTAGCATGTTTTCCTCGTGATCTGGGCGTCCCGGGTCCGAATCCCGGTTAGGGCATAAATGTTTTTCCTTGTATTATCCATGAGGCTCATGAGTGTGCCCCCCTGTAAAAAGGGGCTATGCAAGTGAATGTGATGAGTGTATAGTTAAGTCGTACTCTTGATTCTAGATGGCGAGACATTAAAAACAAGAGGCGCTCATTCAGCTTAAAATCGTTGACGGCCCTCAGCGCGCTTGTTCATGATAAGCGCCATTAGTAACAATTACAACAACATCCAGTAAAATGTTTTTGATTATGACTTCAAAAAAATCCAATTGATCGAGATGCGAAGCTTTGAAAATTGGAAGTTTTGATGGTTTTGGATCATTTCAATGATTCCCTCGAGAAAGATTCCTCAATTAATGGGCACCACTTTCACGAAGTGGATGTGGATTGATCTTAATTAATGAAATTAAAAGTTTTAGATTCTTGCAAATTTTTGTAGCTGAGTAGAATTCCTTTTATTGATGCTGTCAGCTTTCATAAATATGCCAATGATTATGAAGAATAGAATTGGAGTGATTGAATAAAAATGTAAGTTTCATAACTTATCAGTACCACATTTTTGACTCATACATCATTATAATTCTTTAAGCCACTTAGAACCTTTTTACAATAGGAAATAAATGTTACCTTTAGCATTTTAAGAAACAGCCGTTGAGTTTTTTGGCGGATTCAGCGTTCTTAAAATCCTATCAAAAACAGATTATGAAAACCCCTCCCTTTTAATAAATTGACCAATTCATTTCCATCATTCAAAATATTTTTAACTTAATAAACATGGCATTGATTTATTTTAACTTTTTTAATTTTGTAACTTTATGAATGTAATTCAAGACATCTCTTGTTTCCTCTCAGAATCCTGAGATTAACACTTTTTGACGGTTGTTCTATGGGATGGTATGTTGAAAAATGAACAATTGTTACGCCTCCTAATTCCGCAAATAATTTGAATTCACTCATTGTTAAATTTAAACATCTTATCTTTTCATCTTTCTTCTCGCCCCCCCCCCCTTTTAACAAAATACACGTCTTCTAGCGCAAGCGTAAATGCGTGGTTAGTTTCCATATTCGAAGATGAACAGCATTCTGTGTAATTTATGAAGATATTCTATGTTATTGAATACTGTATGGACAGAGTAAATGTAACAGATAGAAAAGTGGTCATTTATACTAGCAAAGTGTTTCCCTAATACGAATATAATTCTAAGAATTCTTATTTTTTAAAAATTTATATAACTGGCATCTAGGTTAATATTTTAAATTATTCCTTTTCCGGCTCTTTCTAGATCAAAGGCCTAGCATTCTCCGCTTCTATTTTGATAATAATTGCTCCGCTATTTGATGCGCGCGCGCGCACGCACGCACACGCACACACACACACACACACACACACACACACACACACACACACACAC
>JAOUZG010025323.1:4182573-4198349 GCA_026289955.1 Argiope argentata
ACACACACACACACACACACACACACACACACACACACACACACACAGAGAGAGAGAGAGAGAGAGAGAGAGAGAGATTTTTATATGTAAGTATTTTTAAGCTACATCTTGATTATATTAAAATTGATGTAACTTTTAACTATCCATAGTTAGAGATAAGTCATCCAGGAAAAATAAAACCATCAACTTCATAAATTGGAAACGAGAAAAAATAAATAATAGAAAGCGAATAAATAGTAACAAATAAAAATAATAGTTCAAAACCATATATAGAAAGAAAAATGGAAAGTTATCAAGTTATTTGCTTTCTATTTTGCCGCTTAATATTGCGATTCTGTCATATTTTAATTCGTATATTTATATTAATTATCTAATAAAAAGTAAATAAATTAAAAAATTTATTTTTTAACCTAATTAAGAATTAATTTTAAAAAATTTCTTTTTATATTACTTGTTTTTCTAGTAAAAATTGATAACATTGATTTGTGCTTATCTCTAAACCCTTTTTCAAGACAGAACGAATTAAAGTAAAGAAAATGGAGAGATTATTATGCTAATAGATTTTTACACTACGCTATTCTTTAAGGATTCCTTCCAGAGGAAACAGTAATTACTTTGATAAAGTTCGAAAGTTCAATAGAAATTATAAAGTTTAAACACCAATTAATTAATTTTGGTTCAATTAAAAGTGGTTTAATTAGATTTTTCTCTTTTATTATAACAAGCGCTTCCCATTTAGAATCTATTCGAATTCACAATTTATTTAGCAATCGAGTCCTTTATTCGCCACAATATTTTATTCGCTCTTTTAATACCTCAAAAGAGAAATAAACAATGGCGTCTACTCATTCTTCAGAGGAATCAAAGAATCTTTATTGAATAACTAAAACTGGAATTCGATTATTTTACTAACGATTCAGAACGATGTTTATCATTAGGAACATCATCAGTGACGGCAAATAATTTTCTAAGATATGTTTTGTTTTTCTTAGTCAAGTTGTTAATTGGAAATTCTACCTATTTTAAGACAAATATATTTAAAACTACGCTTTGATCGATGCTTTTAAAGCTGAATAACTTCGACGCTAACGAGAAGTCAGATTTTAATGAATTAAATCGGATGAATCAGTCGTAAGTTTGAGTTTAAAATAAATTTCATTAAATCTTCATTGTTGCTTTAAGCTTCGTATGGAGGAGCATATTGAATTACCACATTTGAATTTAGGAAATAATTCTAACAGTCGCCGTTTAATTTAATTGTTGATGTTGCAAACGATATTAATCAAAATATTTCGAATAACAAATCATTTGCTAAGAGACAAATTGTTCGTGGTTTGGTTATCTATTTATTTATGAACGATAAATTTGTTACAATTTAAGAATTTTATATATCTTTAAAAAGTCTTTTTAAATAATCTTCAGTACAAATTAAGATGTTCTTGAACTATATTTTGATAAATGACATTTGAATACATTTCATTGTGCCTTTGGGTAAAATATTAAAATAAATTACTAATTTTGGCTTTGATATTAATTCAGAATTCCTAAATTATCAGATAAATAAATTAGAATTATCAAATACGAAATTACTCTAAAATGTGAAAACGTGAAAATATATTAGTTGAAAAAAATTTCACGTTTGCTAAATTTTTTGAATAAGATGTTAAACATAAAATTTTGTGCCAAGAATGAACATGCATGAATATATTAAAGAGAAGATAACCCATTAATATCTACCAATTTGGATAACATATTTGAAAGAATATAATAAAATGCGAATTTTATTTTTTTAATGAAAAAAAAATTAGCAAATTTGCTAGAAGCGAAAAATTCAACTTTGATATGAAACTTGTTGACGTATTGCATACTAAAGAACCATAATGTCCATTTTATTAATCATTTAATATATTTGTCAAAGATTTTTAAAAAAATGCATGGCAATAAATAATATTATCAAGTTTAAAGAGTCCGAAGAAAAAATAAAATGACTTAAATTTGAAATATTATTCAGAAATTCCGTCACACATTCTGAGAACTTAAATTCTATATTATTCATTGATGTACATAATTTAAGATTATTAGGAATGTATAATAGGATGTTAAAATGCAAATATGAAAGTAAAGTAGAATAAAAAGCAGTTCTTCCTCTAATTCCTGGATACTTGATAAAGTTTTTTTTATCTTAAGAACAAAAAAAAATCATCTCTTTTATTTATTACGTTATGAATTAATTAGGTATAATAGAAATGTAAGGTCATCAACTACGAAATGACATTATCACTTTAAATCTACTCATAATAAATAGTGTGCATATATATTAAGATGTAGAGTAGAAGAAATAGAAAAGAAAAGTATGAGATATCAAGTGAAGATTCATCAAATTCTTTCCCTGCGCTACCCCATTGCTGAGTGCTAAAATATTTTGTGCCTCTAGCAAATAATGTGCCTTGTTCTTGGTACTCATGTTTAAAAATAAACAAAGAGAAGAAAGAATAATGAATTTACTAACGAAAATTGATACATCAAATAATCAAATTGATGCATTTGATGATAAAATACAGAAAGTCATAAAAAGTCATAGAAACTCATATAAAATGATGACTTTCTGTAAAAGGTTCCCTTATTATGATGACTTTTATCATTTGTTTGATAAAATATCTCTGTATTTTTTAGTCATTTGCATTAACTCTATCAATGATGAAATGCCCCAACTCCCTTTTAATAAAAGTGCAACTGACGCACTTTAGTGTGATTGAATGCATAACTGAGCAACGTATAGGTGGAAAGATACCGAATAAACCGGGATGAACTGGTTATACACGTAATAAAATCGGAATTTAAAATATAAAATAAATAATAATTATTATTATCTATATTTAGTATCTTTTTTAATCATCTATTATTCATATAATTTATTTCTTTTTTGGTCAATTTCGTAACATTTCGGAATATTTAAAAGAAAACTAAAATAAAGAAAAAAAGTGGTAAAAGAAAATAAGTAAAAAATTAAGATATTAAAATTAAATCTACGGTCTCAAATTTCAAGTTATCATGTGAGAACATTATTATTTTTAAGTGATTATTTGTCTTCATTAATTTATGTCATTAACCAGTTTAAACCGTTTTGAAAGAATTACGAGATTTTTCTCTCTCTCCCTCTAATAATAATTTTTTTAAAACTTTCAGTTTCAATTTTTCCAGCTGGCAAATAAAGTTTTGGAGCTCGATCGATTTTAAGATAAAAAAATTCAGTAATTTCGACGAAAAGTTCACTATTACTAGAAGCTATTGTATATGTGGTAAAATCCAATGGACGTAATGCAGATTGATTTTAAAATTATATTCTAATATTTACAGTATTTTGAGAAGTACAATTGGTAAGAATGCGCTTATAATATCATTAAAGAATAAATATGAGTTGTGTTTTACAAAACTTCGATAGTTAAAACTGAAAGAGAACGAAAGAAAAAAAATCAAGCAATAATCTTCTGAGAGCGAGATTAATTAGTTAAAGTAAGAAATCGTAAACAAACTGGAAGAGGATGTCATTTCATAGAAACGACAAACAAAAAGCAAATGATAATAAATTTAATTAAATAGTTCAAACAATAATAGCAAAACAAATCTTAAATGTCATGGGTCAGGTGACTCGCTTTCTACCAATGATAAAACGAATAGTTTTTTGCCTTCAAATTTCGGAGACGACAAAACCTCCTAACCAAAAAAACATCATGTTCTCACATGATAAAAATTTCCGATTCAAAACCAAGTCGAAGTTTGGAACAATCCAGAACATTTGCTTATATTAAGCAAGGTCGGTAATTTAAGTATCTGTACCTAATCTAAATATGTGACAGCAGTTCCATTACGAATTAAAAACAGAAGCACTTATTTTCGCCATCTGCGCTATACATTATTTAAGATTGGTGAGAATGGATGACAAGAAAATATTATGCATAGAGGTGAAGATGATGAAGAATCGGAGGAAAAAAAAAAGAAAGAAGTTCACCACTAATATGTAAGTACTCGTCAGAAGTTCCATCACCAATTAAGAACAAGGGTTCTCATTTTCGTAAATCATGTTATCTATTATTCCAAGCATAAATGAGAAGGGGTCCGAGATGTTCTTGTTTCGAAGTATCTTCCTTCTGACGGCTATGATTAATTTCTGATAAATGCCCCTAACATAATACGGCAAGAAAATTAAAAGAAGAAAAGAGATAGAGAGAGAGAGAGAAAGAAACTTCTGCGAAAGAAACCCAGAATATGGCAAATCTTCCGCCCGAAGTGAAATACAAGTGCTACAATAAAGAAAGAAAGAAGAAAAATAATAAAGACTGATTGCAGCCTTTAAGTAACAGATCGAGATGAGAAGATTGAAAATGAATCGGTTGATTTCGTTTTTCTGAATGGGCGCCACCTATCGGTATAAATTACCAACTTCAGACTTAAGTAATAACCTCTGTTAATGTCTTAACCGCCCGAAGCATCCACCACGTAAGCTGTTATTAATTGAACCTTTGGCAGAAAATTGCCGAGGTTGCTCTGGAGGAACACGCGAAAGATGGTAATATCGGAGCAGTAAGTTTCGAAACGTCGATATCGGGGCAGCATAGCAGCTGATGCCACTCCATCCATTTGAAATTTCTTCTTTTGTCTTAATTCTGACACTTTGACATCTTAACTGATAACCGTGGAAAAGTAATGTCTTTCTTAATGCTTCCACGGTGGCCGAGGGGATCTCTTAAAACTCTTCAAATGAATAAAAATTCCTTGAAACATTGATTTTTCCTCCAGATAATGACTTATGAATTACTCGGAGCCATTACTCTTTAGTGTGTCATAAATTTGGGGAAGGGAAGATTCCGAGAAGAAAGAAGCGCCCGGAGGACCCCCACGTGATTGGTAATTAATGACATCGGGACGATTCGAAGAAATATTACCGATTTGATCAAGTATAAACGGTATCATTTGTGTCCCGAGATGTGAGTTTTGGCATTATAATTAATGAAACATTTATAAAGTAATACAATTACTGTCACTAAATCCACTAAAAGTAAAAAATATCGTCACAGTTTAATTAACTAAATCTTTACTTCCTTGAATGTCACAGTTTTCCTGTACATATTTCTTTCTTGGTATACAATTTTCTGTTGAATTATATTTACGAGACTATATATATTTCATTTAAGATAGATGTAATTTAAACCATCTTTGACAGTCTTGGAATCATAAAAATCAAAAAAATAAAAATTTAGAAACAAAAAAGTGCTTTTGATTTGAGAAATCTAAAAGGTTCCATAACTTGAAGAAATCTAAAAATTACAAAAATATTTGGAGATGACTTAAAATGATAAAGAATAATACTAATTCTTTCATTATATAATGACAATGATTCTAAAAGATCGGAACATTACCAGATCTCGAAAGGATGTACAACTATTTAAAAAAGAACAACAAAGAAAAAAAAATGTATGTGTAGTTTATTTTCGCCCTTTCTGTCAGTGTGATTTTCATTAATATCTATGTTTCATTTAAAAAATTATATTTCCATCATGAACTTAATTTTTCGTTGTTTTTTTCGTATTAAGTGCAATGAAGATTTATCAAGAAAAATAATTTATTATTTTAGAAACATTTATAGTTTTCTAACAGAAACCCAACACACATTTTATTGATGGATTAAAATAGAGTTTCCTTTAAATTATTTCTGTGCTCTCTAAATCTTACTCTCTATACGGGTATTTACGTTAGGTTTTTAAACTTTTTTTGGTTGATCTAAGCATACATTATCGGTAAATGAAAATCAATATTTAACTGAATTTTGTTTTAAAAAAATAGATGATTAATTTTTGAATTCTTTCTATGAGTATCTCTCTCTCTCTTTCGCAGGTCTTTAATTTTTCTGAAGATATAGTATCATTAATTATTAAAACTCGTGTATTTTTTACTTTATCACTTTTGGTTATTTTAAACTATGATTGTTTCTTATAATTAGGTTTTTTTTATAATAACGATCAAGAAGATCTTCTATTTCTGATCAAGATTTTGCTCACTCTCAAAATTCATCTAATCATATTTTTCTGGATAAATCGCGTGAATATTGAATTTTTAAAAAAACGTCATTACATTGATATTCTCAAAATTAGCATGACAAAAAAGCAAATAAATAATTAATAAACATTGAAAGTTGGAATAATTTTTGAGAATTATTTTTTAATTATCATTAATAACAAATATGCCATTTACAATGAAGAACAAAAATATAATTTTAGTGATATCTGCAAAGATTAAACGGAATAAATTTTTATAAAATACAGAACAAAAGGCGACTTTTAGAATTCAGATCAAGTTTCAATAAAAGTTCCAGCAGGACATATTTTTATCATTATGAAAATAATAGAGATTATTAATCAAGTTTAAGCTGCTTTAAAACGACTTGAACACTTCTTTAATTTTTTAACTTTTAAGTTCATAAAGACACTCACGGCAATTAATGAAGTTGATAAATTCATATTTACATTGCGATTTCATTTTTTGGCTACAATGCACTATTATAATAATATTTTTACACTTGTAAGCTTATAAAAGACATAAATTTATCATTCCAAGAAAAAGTACTTCAAATAACCAAAAATCGTCCAAGTTAGTTTTATTCTAATATGTGCATCTAATTTTTGACCAGACTCTCTGTGTCAACTTAAGATAAAACAATTAAATGAAAATGTAAATAAAAATTAATATATAATAATAAAATAAATATTAATTATTTTTAGGAATTAATGTTGCGTTTATTGATAGTAGACTAAAAATTAAATAATAATTCATAACTAAAATAGGATTTCGAATATTTATAAAATACTCAATAAGAGATTCTGGAAGATTCTAAAATAAAATTATGGGGAAAAAATTTAAATGAAAAAATTATTTTATCTAAGTCATTTGCGTAAAATTTCAGGAAATTTGTATTAAATTAAGCTTGATTAATCTATTCTTATTTTAACTTTAAAATTTTATTTTTAGTTGTGTATCAACGATAAATTACATTTAAAAATAATTTAACCCTGAATCGCAGAGATAAAAAAAAATACCTTTATTGTAAAGTAATATTAAAATACTTTAAAAAATGTATTAATTTATTACTTAATTAATTACTTTTTATTAAAAATTAGGGAAAAAAATTTACATGAAAATTGTAATCGCATAAAAATCTAATTTTGTAAAATTTCAATTTCTAAATGAAAATACTTTTCTTCAAAACTTTGCTCCAAAGATATTACAGCGAAAACTTAAAATGTATATTAATTTTTTAAAATTAAAACCATGTTAAAAATTTTGAGAAATTTTCTTAATAAATATATGTTGCTCAAGAAGTACTTAGGTTTAAAGATCTGTGTTTTCGAACTTTTTGAACGCTTTGTAAATCGCATGACATAATTTATAGATATTATGTCAGATTAATAAACATGATCATGTCAGCATCAGCTTTAAATTAAATAAATACCAAAATAGGATTTAGAAGCTACAGTTTTCTGCTGCTACATTTATACATCTTAAGTTACAATTGTCAATTTTTTAGAGAAAGGCACAGAATGGTATTCATCAAATTTTTGAACTTTAATGTTTCAATGTTTCAAGTTTAATACATATAAAGAATGTCAGATTCAAATTAATGAAAAGTTTTAAAACAACTAAATTTTTTATTTTTTTTTTAAGTAAAAATCACAAAAATTGCACTTAATATATGGAAGAAAATAAATAAAACCATGTGTGGCAAAAATATTCGATTCGTTATTATTTTGTTTCTAGCATTCCATTGATGAGCGAAAATTGCTTCGACCTTCTCTGTCATTGCAATAAATTTTGTGTAATGATAAACTGCAATAACAAGCCATTTTTAAAAGGTTTTCCCTTAACTTATAAGAAGGTGATAGTTTCACCTCCATTAAGAGTTATAACTTAATAAGCAATTACTCTTCTTCAAGTCAAGCAACTAATAATACTCTTCACTGAAACCGCAGCAATAAAAATAAAGATTTCTCTCTCTTTCGGATCTCTTAAATTTCCCTAGAAAAAGTTCGGGGGACAAGAGATGGGAAAGAAAAGTCAAGTGAAAACAAAAACGGTAGAAAGGGGCTGAATTCAAAAGCTCCAACTTATTATTAGGTTATTAAACGTGGTATTAATGCAAGCTTTTAGAAGTAAAGTAGTAAAATCCCTAAGAATAATTACAAAATCCGATAAACATAGGTTTTGTTCAGGAAGAAATATTGTCTAAGGTTCTGGGGTGTAGAAAATTAAATCTTGCGTGACTGTAACTGTTTTGAGTGAATATATCTTTGTTTTTGACTTAATGACTTCATTATTTTAGTGGCTTAACTGGAACGATTTTTTACTGAATTGAATGATTTTTTTATCTAAAAAAGTTTTAAGGGTTGATTTTTATCGGTATTTTGCATACATATGATATTCCTTTTTTGCGAGGTATTTCTCAAAAGCTATTAGTCGAGTAATTATTTGTGAGTTTAAGGCTACATTTTCCTAATTTTAAAGAAAGGGTTGATTTTGGTATTTAATGGATTTATTGCTTTTGTACTGAAAGCTATCAAAAGACTTTAAAATGTTAAAAAAATTTAAAGACAATCAGTTTTGTTATCATTAAAAGGCTTAAAAGATTGTTTTTCTTTTTCCTCTCAATTTTTTTGTCTGAAGAAAGAAAATATTAGTTTTGCTTTTTTCCTTTCTTTTATTCTTTGTGAGGTTTATTGCTTTTTGAATCTTTTACGTTAAGTAACCATGTCTCAAAATGTGCAACAAATGAAGCATTTTCTAAATTGTAAATTGGAGTGAAACTCGTTTTCTTTTCAAATACCAATTTTCGAAGTCATTGCCTCAAACTATTTAATTTATAATACTAAGAAGCAAAATGGGAGATCTATCGGTTGAAACACACATACACATTTTCACACCCGTTAATGAATGCAAGAGAAAAATGTTTCTAAAACTTCTAAGACCGTCTTTTACATTTTATCGCTATAATTTCTGAATAAATCATTGCCCAAATATTTTTTTAAACTTTTGCATTAAATTTAAGCTTAATATCTATAAAAAGTTATTTTAGTGACATCAATTTTATTATATCTTATTTTTCTCTGACTTATGATCAACTTTTCATCGTTATTTTAAACATAACTTTTATCAATATGGGATTTTTTTACATACTTTTCTGCATACAAAGTAGTACACATAGAAAAAAAATCGATTTTTTAACGAATTTTTACGATTTAGACTTCTATGAATTCAAAACACATTTTTTTGGAATAATGTCTGTGCGTTTGCATAAGAACATGATAATACAAAAACACTTTGACTTAGAAGCATGAAATGTTATATTTGCATTGAAATTTTGCATTTCCAACAAAAAATGTATAAATGTATTTCAAATTTCGAAAAAAAAATGAGTTTAGAGAAAGTTTTTATATAAAATTACGCAATAAATTCAAAATGAGGGTAACAAGATGTTTACATTTTTTTCTTCTAAAATGAACTTCCCTATCAAATTAGAACGAAATCCATCAAGAATTGGCCTCCTGTCGATCTATTACTATTGTTGTTGTTATTTCAGGAGCATATAAATATAAAGACTAAGATATATAAAATTTGGTGATTTTTTTTACTGCAATTGAA
The DNA here is from genome assembly GCA_026289955.1 of Argiope argentata. Taxonomy (NCBI): domain Eukaryota; kingdom Metazoa; phylum Arthropoda; class Arachnida; order Araneae; family Araneidae; genus Argiope; species Argiope argentata. The sequence continues at coordinate 4,192,261 of JAOUZG010025323.1, forward strand.
ATTCTGATTCAAGCTATGGGTTTTATCTGTATGCATAAAGACATGCTAGAAGTTTCTTGGTATTTTGTATTAACCACACCAAACATTTATACAAAATCGCATATTAATAGGCTCTTTCATAATCATTATTTTCAAACGGTATATGACTGTACACACAAGTATCGATATGTATACACATAACGACTGTATACACAAGTATCGTTACTGTATACACAAGTATCGTTATGCATACACATAACGACTGTACACACAAGTATCGTTATGTATACACATAACGACTGTATGTACAATTATCGTTATGTATACATATAACGACTGTATACAAAAATATCGTTATTAGAGAGTATGGGTGAAAAATTCAGGGAGACCCTGCCTATCCCCCCTTTTTTTGTACAACTGTAAAATGTACGTTTTACATATGCGAATTTTGCTTTTTCTCATACACATGAAGAATAAATAGATAAAATGGCTATTTTTATGCATTTTTGAGTATTTCTTTTTGGTACCAAATGAACAGACGGTAATAGCACAAAGATAATAATTTTTTTTTTAACCTATCACGCATCAGAAAGGAAACCTTTATGCGGATGGGCCGAGAAAGTCGAAAACAGACAACTTTAGCATTTTCAAACAGAACGATTGTTCGAATATTTTGATTCCTTGATAGTATAAAAATAATTATATTTTATAATTTAAAAAATGATCTTTTAATCTTTCTATTAACAGAAGTTCATAATCAAAATACTTTTATTCTTTTAAATGTCCAATTAAGTGACTCCTGGCGCCACCGTGCTTGTATTTATCAAAATATCTCACGATCATTTAGTTTCCTACCCTACCCTTCAAATTTTCGCAACTGATGATGAGCCAATTTGGTTCCATTTACAGGTTCACTGCGTGTAGGAGTTCCAGAACACTTGATATTTCCCCCTCGCGCTTGCGGAGCCTTCCATTCGCTTTGTTCCCTGCTCACGAATTTTAGGAATCTTGTTCTATAAATGGATGGACCGCCCCTCTTCGAGCACACATATTCTAGAAGAAAGCCCCATTTAAAAAGGCGGCATTATACGACTGGAGTCCACTCTATGCGGCAATGCAGGCGAGCGTTCACCTCAGATTTAATTACGCCATAAATGAGGTAAATGCGAGTCATAAATTGGCACTCGAAGAGGAACCTGTACTGGGGGATAGGTGGGCGAGACGAATCTCAGTCAGGATAGGAACAATTGGCATGCACTTGAGAAGGACGGCTCATTAGGACGAATGGTCGGCTAAGCACTTAAATGAATAGTTTCACAGAGAACATAACACTTCGAATCGATAATAAACTGGGAAAGACGTGTGAAAGAAGAATATATGTTATAAATCTGGTGTTAAACCTTTTGAATGAAGTAAGGGTCACTTTTCCATTGCTATTTGGAAAAAGAGTATTTTCTTCATTGACGATTTTAATAAGATTTACCATAGATTCAAAGATATTTAATTCATTTGTTTTTTGGGGGTTTTACACAATTTTTATTTGCAGTAGACCACAGCCAATTTGCAAAAGAAGGATTTTGTGGAGTGATCGCATCAGATTACACCGCAAAGGTTTTTTTTTTTTTCAAATTGACTGTGGCCTATTGAAAAAAAATTGTGTAAAAACGAATTACTCATGTATAAAAAGTAGTAAATAGTGAACTATTAACTGTAAGAAGATTAAAGAATTTGAAACATAATATAACAATTGTTTTGAATATGATGTAATAAGTATTTGAACAATTGATTTGAATGTGCTTGAACGTAATAAGCAGTTGAACAATTGATCTGAATGTGATTGATCAAACACTTGAACAACTGATTCGAATGTGATTTGACCTAGTAAGCAGTTGAACAATTGATTTGAATGTGATTGAACATAATAAGCAGTTGATTTAAATGTGATACACAGATCTAGTTTAGAGGATCAATTAAATATAATTAGATCTTGAAAATCCAATAACTTATATGTAAGAAAGATAGATACAAAAATAGAAAAAAATAGGAGTTATATACAATCACTTTTCTACAACACTATAGCATTATGAGAACGAAATTTCTATATATACTACAATATAAAATTTCTGACTGCTCTTAGAAAAAAGTCGTTATAACAATACGACTTTTATATATGACAGTTGGAAAAGTGCCTTTTATATATAGAAAAGTGAGATGTATCTTCAAAAGATAGAAAAAAAAAAGATTCAGCAAATTATATTCTCTAAAACATAATTATTCATCTACTAAAATTTAACTGGCGATATTCATTGCAAAATTTAAAAGCTATAAAATAATTAAATGACAAATGACATACAAATGAAAATAAAAAAAATATCAGTGGAAGCAAAGTCCCTCCCCCTTTCTAAAAGATTTAGAAAAATCATCGTAAAAAAACTCAAACAAGACAGACAAATGGAAATGTGTCCTTGTTTTTTAAACTCTGTTGTCATATTTATCAAATGTTAAATCCTAGATGTCACGTTACTTATAGTTGAACAATTTTTTTAATTCTCTTTTCCTTCATTTTTATTGTTCTGTGTAATTGTTTTATTATTATTATCATTCCAATTGTAATAATAAGTAAAAAACCTATAAACAACATCTAAGAGAATGACGCAAGCGATAAAATATACATTTTTTTCCGCAGTAGAAACATACTCATATATTTGACATCTTTTTACGGATATTACAGAATTATGTTGTTGTTTTTTTAATATTGTTTTAAAGTATGATGTTTCCCCTTTTATATGTGAATAATATTTACAAGAAATATATAGTATACGTTAAAAGAACGTATGCTATATATTTCTAGCTATATAAAATCATAAGTATATATTTCTTTTTATATATAAAGAACATGAAATTTTAAGAAGGAAATTAATTGTATAGGTAATTAGTGTAATTCTAGCAATTGATAAAAAATGAAATAATAATAAGAATTAAAACATCTCGAGAAAATTTCAGACTTTCCAGTACCGTCTAAAATTTTGGTGAATGCAAATTTGGATACAAAATTAGGCACACCTGTCTGCTAATTTTAAAAGAAAAGTCATAACGCGGAAATTTCGTTCAGGTGGAGTCTATACAATCTATAGAATCGAACACTCCTCTTCAAACTATACAGCTTTTAATAAAGTGAAAGCATCAAACTAGATTAGTTAAAAAGTAAAAGAGAGTCTCCATTGTCCACTTAATATTCGATTGGCAAGTATCAGCTTAAAAATGTTACAGTTCTTTACTTACATAGATAGTAATGACCTTCACTTATATGATACTTATGATGGTAATACCAATAATGATAGTAATTTCGAATATGAAGAAATTCTATAGAGTGAGCATCTGCCTTTCATTTAAACATATTCTAAATTCAGAACTAAAAATAAAAACTGTTAACGTCTCATATGCTGTCTGTTGGCAAAATGGGAAATTTATTTTCAGTGAGTTTGCTAGTGTCAAAAAATAAACACGAATTAAAGTGAAGCTAAAGTAATGATATTTATTTTAAGTTAAGTATTACAGCTGGGAGAAAATGAAATATGCATTAAATCTTTACCGAATCATGTGATCTCTATATTAAAACTGCAAAAGATTTCAGAAAAATATTTTTTTTATTAGACAGCTGTATTAGGCCAATGTTGACAAACGATTTTGGAAACTAAAACTGATTACAATAGATTTTAGAAAAATATTTTTTTTGATTAAAGAGCTGGTTGTTTTAGGCCACAATGTTGACATAAGATTTTAGAAACTAAAACTGATTGCAAAAGATTTTAGAAAAATATTTCTTTTTAATTAGACAGCTGTTTTAGGCCCCAATGTTGACAAACGATTTTAAAAACTAAAACTGATTACAAAAGATTTTAGAAAAATATTTTTTGATTAGACAGCTGTTTTAGGCTACAATGTTGACAAACGGTTAGAAACTAAAGCTGATTGCAAAAGATTTTAGAAAAATATTTTTTTTATTAGACAGCTGGCTGTTTTAGGCCACAATGTTGACAAAAGATTTTAGAAACTAAAACTGATTACAAAAGATTTTTGAAAAGTATTTTTTTTTTTTGATTAGACAGCTGTTTTAGGCCCCAATTTTGACAAACGATTTTAAAAACTAAAACTGATTACAAAAGATTTTAGAAAAATATTTTTTTGATTAGACAGCTGACTGCTTTAGGCCCCGATGTTGACAAACGATTTTAGAAACTAAAACTGATTGCAAAAGATTTTAGAAAAATATTTTTTTGCTTAGACAGCTGCTTTAAGGCCACAATGCTGAATGGAATCCGCAAGCAGTTGGTTTAAAAAATAATTTTTCGAATTGCCAAATAAATAAATATGTAAAGTTGCAATTTCTATGAATTTTAAAGTATCAGAAAATATTAATTACAATTTATCAAGTATAATGTATTAAGTTCCTATATATTACCTTTCATTCATTTATATATTAGAATATTTATAAATATCCGGTATTTGCTTCAATAATATTGTGCACAAATAGCAATGCTAGGCAGTATCATTATAGATAAGTAAAAACAAATTAAGATAAATAAAACAAATTATCACAAATTAAGAAGTATAGAGAAAATGATAATCTAAAATAAATCATTAATATGCAAAAAATATTTTGGAATATTAAAGAGTTTATTAGTTATTAAAACGAGATCCTCAAAATGTTCTCTATCTCAAAGACCACAAAGGGCCAAAACCCGCCACTGAATATAAACTAATATTTATGTTTTGTATTATCATATCTTAAATAATATAATTAATAGTCGGTTTTCCGATAGTTAATGAATATTTTGAAGTCGACATGGATATATCTCATGAGAAATAAGTTTACATAAAATATTGATTCAGATATTCTTTATATTCTGAATTCTACTTTATTTTTAAAATTTGAAAATTAATCAAAGCCTATTTATAAGTATTAAAAGTTTCCCCAAAGTTTCGTAACTGTTCTCTGCAAAGTAACCATAAAGCATGTTTTCACTGACCTTTTTATTATAACCATATAATAACTTTCCCATTTTTATTTTGAAAAGTTAACTTCTAGGTTAAAAAAAATATTATTTTAAATAAATTTTGACGAGTAAAATCAAAAGAATGAAAATTAAACTATAAATGATTTGATTATCAATTACTAATTCATGACAAAATCTTTTCCCCCCAAAAGCGTCGATGATATTTTGATTTTAAAAGATTAAATATGCTTCCAAATATTTGAAATATTACAGTAACAAAGCCATTATTGCTTTTATACGAGCTGTAGAACGTTTTCACAACAAATGCTTTTAAAAAACACAAATAATGTTTATAATTTAATTTAAAGGCGCGTCTTAGATAAAAGATTTTACCGATGACGAATTTTTTGTATGCTTATGAATAATATTAGATGAATTCCATATAAAAATAACAATATGTTTTTGTTTTTGCAATAGATCGGTTGCTTGAAGACAATGATTCAAAATATTTTCTTAGCTTCCGCAAATTTGATATAAATAGTGAGTGAAAGTTCAAAGCAATCATATCATTTTGCTACACAAACAATTCCTTTGTTTTTCTAAGTTATACAACAAAGACAGTCAAAGCACTGGCGGCTTATTTTACATATAATGAAGCTACGAACTAAATAATAACCCTGATATGAAATATAAATTTTCTAATTTTTTTTCATACATCATTATTTGAAAGTGAAAATTTTATTTAAAAATATAACAAATATGATAAGAAGCAAATAAAAACAAATAGTTTGAATCAGCTGTTTTGAATAGATGAATTTGATTCTCATTCATAAAATATGTGTTTTTATGATGTGGTTTTTCTTCTTCTTCTTTTCATACGTTTAAATCATTTAGACAACTAAAAATTCAGATGAAAGAAATGGCCTTGGAACGAAATTCACCATCTGATATTATAGCTATATTTAGGCTCTAAAAAGAAATTCACCAACTGGTATTATAGCTATAGTATGGCTTAGGAAAGAAATTCACCATCTGGTATTATAGCTGTATTATGCTGAAATTCAGATGGAAGAAATGACTTTGAAACGAAATTCACCAGCTGATTTTATAGCT
>JAOUZG010025323.1:4211719-4244433 GCA_026289955.1 Argiope argentata
ATACGACATCAATATTTCACAGTGTTATCAATATGCCCTCGATATTTCACAATGTTATCAATACGTCATCAATATTTCACTATGCTATCAATACGTCATCGATATTTCAGAATGTTATCAATACATTACTCTGCCTCATGAAGAAAAAATTTTAATTTCTCTTAAGCTTAACAATTCGAAATTACGATATTAAAACCGAAAATCCTTTTTTTATTCGTTTGAGAGAGCTTTCATGGAAAGCCAGGTATTTCATGGAAAGTCAAAAGGTTTCTGAGAAAACACGAATATTCCAAAAAAAGCAAAAGAATTTCTGCAAAATACAGCATTTACCGAGAAAGCAAAATATTTTCTGCGAAAACTCGTAATTGTGTCGGAGTGCAGACGATTTCGACATTTTGAAGACGGGAGGAGCGAATGGGGGCGGGGGTGATTTTCTCAGAATGGATAGATAGCGGCAAAGAAAAATAAGAAGAAATATCTCATATTTTAAGAATTGTTTAAAAAATTCTTCAAAAATTAATTCTCTTTATAAATTTGAGCAATATTTTAAATCTGATTTCGTGTCTTTTTTAGATAAATGATATTTTCTTCCAACTTCAGAATTATTATTTATATTTTAATCTTTATTAATAAATGCCTTTAAATATTATATTTAATAATAAGTTAAACAAAATAATCACGGCCGATTGTGTAACAGTGAAATTTAAAAGGAGATGCTAGCAGAGCGATCGAGATTTTCATACGTTTGAAACAAAGAATTTATCTTATTCGTTAATTGAAATTACAGAAAAATTATTCAATTTCAATTATATAGTACTATAGTATTTCACCTGTTTGTATAAATTAGTTATGGTAAATAGATTTTGAAAGGCATGGAATAAGTTAAAATTCACATAATTTAAAAGTTAAATTATACGCATTTTTATATTTTTTTGATTTTTAGAAATGAGAAAAGGATATACTTTCCAAATAATATAAGAATTTAATTTATCCTACACATACACACCCAAAATAATGTAATCATTTGTAGCTCATACATATAAAAATTATCATTATTATATATATTATATATATATTACACTTCAATTGAGAAAACTATTAGCATGAATAAAATATGCTTTCGCTTACTTAAGAAGGGTATAGAATATTTATATACGCCAATAAAAGATCTGAAATTGAAAAAATGTAAAATCTATTCCCCCCCTTCAATTCAAAATATTAGAAATATTAGTAATTAAGCATTTAAATTATCTTAATAATTGTTCAAATTTAATGTGCAGGCAAACAAGAAACCTTTCCAATAAATTAAACTATTGTTTTTTTTAAAAAAATCTCAAATATCATTCATTTTAGAAAGATAGAAACTATGGACAGAAAGTACAAAATATGAATGTGAATATAGAAATTTAATGTTAAATTATTGATTAATAAATATACATTTATTAATAAATCAATAAAAATAATATAATTTCTACATGTATTACTGTAAGAATATAGAAAAATAAGAATGCGATCAAAAAAGTTTACATTATAATGAAACCGAGCAACTTAACTGCTCATAAACAGATCAAGATAATCAATACATTGAATTATTTATAATATTATCTGATAAACAAATTTTAATGGAAGAGAAAACTTTTTGGTTTGAAAATTATTTTCTGTCAATACATTTAGCATATTTCTCTATCTTTAGTTGCAGACAGACGCAGAAATTACACGATTACAGTTTAACCACTAAGTAACGTTTTGCATTTTGAGGAGCAAATGTGAATTGCATCATGGTATAGGCTTCTCAATAAAGTAACGAAATAGAAAACATATAATTTTTACGCTTCCCGTTCCTTTAACTCCCATTTAAAAAAAAGAAAGAGGAGGAGGAATAGTAGGGGAAAAAGATTTCATGCTTTACAAAGCGTGCAAATCTCCGACACAAATTAAGTTCCCACTTAGTGAATTCAATCCCCATTTCCTTTTTTTTACTTGCGATTTTTTTTTTGTTCCAAAATTAAAAAAAGGGGCTAAACAGCGGGAGTGAGGAGGGGAAAAAAATCCCCTTTGAAACAGAATACCACCTTGGAAAACACCGGGGCGCATCACAGATAGGAATGTGTCACAGAGAGATCGCCCGAGTCAGACAAGATAGATTCTAAATTCAGGGTTACCATATTGGCTCTTTTAAGGCCCTATTTTAGAGATTTAGGATTATATTGAAAAGCTCTCCTGATTTTTCGTAAATAATAACTATTGTTTTCCAAACTTAAATTTTTACTAGTATCTTTTATGGAAAACAAAGGCTAAGGATATTTAATCTTAATTTGGTCCCATGAGTGCCATTTATACATATACTGAAATCATTTTAGTAGATTTCAGATCAAGGATTATTTAAGTATTTATAGTTTTACACGTAAGTTTTTTAATGAAATAAATAAGTTGTAAAATAAATAAATAAAAATGAAATCTTCGATCGTAAATTTCAATTTATCACATGAGAACCTAATTATTTTTAAGTCGTTATTTATCTTAATTAATTTAAGATAAATAACATTAATTAAGATAATAACGTTTAAGATAATTCATGTTTGTTTAAGCTTCGTTTGAAACAAACATGAAACTTCCCTTTTTGTCTCTATCCCCCCTCTCTACATAGACATTTTTTTAAACTTTCATTTTCAATTTAGCAAACAAAGTTTTGGAGTTACACCGATTTTGAGATGAAATAAAATATCTATAATGTCATAGTTTTTCGTCAGCCTTTTAAAAAGGCATCTGCTGTCAAAAAACTTACTTAATAATAAAGAAATATTGGCAAAAGCAGGTCAACCTTTTACCAGAATCTGCTTTCAAAGAAGTATACGTAATAAGTATACGTAAAGGAACACTTATAAAAGCAGGTCAACCTTTTAAAAATGCATCTGCTTTTAAAGAATCATACCTAATAATAAAATACTGGAAAAAGCAAGTAAAAAATATTTTTTTTGCCCGTAAATTTCAGAGACATCAAAAACTCCTAACCAAATCATGTTCTCGCATGATAATAACAAAATGCAATATGAAAAAAGGGTGAAAACTATTAAAATCATCAGATAAATGTAATAACAGCAATTTAAGGCAAATATAATAATAAAAACAATTTCTTAGGGAACTCAATATAATTTTACTACATATTTATGGATCATCAACATATGAAACCACTTAATTTATATGGAAACAAATGATCATATCGTTTTCAATAATGCAATAAAATATGATATATAAATATTCTTTGCGATATACACATCACAAAGAATTTATGATCATCATGATTGGTGGTTTTTAAAGAATTCATCTTCTCGTTTAAATAAATATGCCTCTTTCATTTTTATATTGATAAATAAATTATTCCGACTTTTTACAAATTACATAATCATACACCTGGGCACAGTTAGTTAATTAGCTGAAAATGTTTTGAATTGAAGAAAAAAATATTTGTAAACTATATGGTTTATAATCTTATATTAGAATTCCTTTTATTTTATACATATGGAAGAAATTCATCACATCACTTTAAATGATACGATAAAAAATGATTCATGCATATTCCTTGCAAAATACACATAAGAAAGAGTTGGGTTGAGTTGAGTTGAATTGAATTTGTTGTTTTATGGCACAAAAGCCATTTTTGGCCAAAACTGCGCCCCATTCTCGAGTTTTAAATATTTGTATCAATTTTTAATAAAATCAAAATATGAAATGATTATAAAATCCAAATGTCTAAAAGTTTAAATCTGTGATTTATGAAAAAGCGTCACAATGATGTAAGGTATGGTATTGTGCTAAAAAGTGCGGTTAATGTTTATATATGATTATAAACACCAATATTTTTTTTAATCTAAAAAGTCAAAATGCGGGGTTTTCGACAGCAACTCGCTCAATTCAGGGTGATACCTCTGAAAACATGTAAGATGCTGGATAGAAAGTCGTAGACACTCCACAAGAATGCGTAAAACAGACATAGGGTTGTTACACATTGAATTTATAACTATTGTTTAGTGACAGATTCTAAGAGGATCACATTTCGACGATTCCATCTCATTAAGGAGTGAGATGAGGAAGGATGAGATCCTTTCCGGTACTCATTTTTGATCTTAATTTTTCCCTCTTGAGTTTACTTCATTGTTAAATATAAGCATCTACTTCTTTCATCTTACCCCTATTTCGACGAAATAAACCCATCCAAACACATGCGCAAAACGGCAAAAGGTTTTAGAATCCGTTATCAAACACTACTAAGATTGGCGGCTCTTAAAGAATTTATTTTTTGACATATGAATGTTTATAGCATTTCACAGTTTTCATGTTGATATACCTATGTAGAGTCAGTTATCTAAAACTGTTTTGAGCAGAAAAAATTGTTTGTTAGCCGAATTCTTTATAATCTCATATTAGTATTACTTTCATTTTACTCTTATGGTTTTCTTAGCAACGTGTTCGTTCATGGAATCATCAAAACTCTATTCTAGAAATTGTGTTTGAAAAAAAATTGCCTATCAAAAATGATTCTGTAAATTCATAGTTTACACGTTGATATACCTAGGTACAGTCAGTTAGTTATCTAAAAATATTTTAAGCAAAAAAAAAAAAATTGTTTGTAAGCTGAATTCTTTATAATATCATATTCGTATTGATTTACTTTATTCTTATGGTTTTCTTAGAAACCGGTTCTTAAAAATCAGGGAATCATCAGAATTCTATTCTAGAAATTATGTTTGAAAAAAAAATTGCCTATAAAAATGATTCAGTTATTTTACAATTTACATGTTGATATACCTAGACACAGTCAGTTATCTAAAATTATTTAAAGCGAAAAAAAAATTGTTTGCAAGTCGAATTCTTTATAATTTTATATTAGTATTTTTTTTTTATTCTTATGGTTTTCTTAGAAACCTGATTGTTCATGGAATTATCAAAATTCTATTCCAGAAATTATGTTTGAAAAAAATTGCCTATTAAAAAAATTATTCTGTTATTTTACAGTTTACACAGAGCCTGGCTAAGGCAAGGGCATATGAGGCAGTTGTCCGGGGGCCCCACATCAGAAGGACACCCAAATCGAATAGAAAGTTCATTTCACGCTTCCTTTTTCAATGAAATTTTTTTAACATTGATTTTTAAAAATAAATGAAGAAAGAAGGGGCCCTTAAAGAAATGTATGACCAGGGCCCCAATTAGGCTAAATCGGGCCCTGAGTTTACATATTGATATACCTAGGCACAGACAGTTAGTTATCTAAAATTGTTTTGAGCAGAAAAAAATTGTTTATAAGCCAAATTCTTTATAATCTCATATTAGTATTACTTTTATTTTATTCTTATGGTATTCTTAGCAGCCTGTTCGTTCACGGAATCATCAAAATTCTATTCCTGAAATTATTTTTTAAAAAAAATCGCCTATCTAAGAATGACTAGTGGAATGAATTTAGTATGCAATTCATTCGCTCCCTTATCTACGGCGCAGCTTCTCAGAAGATGACGTGAAAAATAATTTCCGTCAGTTCCTAGAGTAACTCGTTTGGAATCAAAATTAAAAACCAACACACCACGGTCATAAATCGTCTGTAGCGACATTTTATATACTTTTAGAAAATGTTTATGGGAGAACACTCCTGAATTTTGTTATTTAGCAAATATGTACAAAGGAACCGCGGAATAACAACAAAGATAAGTGATACTCCTAATATCAACAAGAAAAGAAGAAAGAAAGAAATTAAAATAAAACAACAGTTAAAAATCGTCAGTAAAAGTATTTTTATATACTTTTAAAAGATTTTTATGGGAAAACACTCCCGAATTTTGTTATGAAACTAATATATACAAAGAAACCGTAGAATAACAATAAGAAAAAGTGAAACCTTTAGTATTTAAAAAGAGATAAAGAAAGAAACTAAAATAAATCTGCCGAAATTGTATTTATAAAGCAAAAAGTTAGAATCTGTCGTTTGATACGAATGTAAATCATTCGGACTCGTAAAACTTTACGAATATGTTCGAATGCTCAAAGGACAAATATTGTATTTTTTTTAACATTGGTTTTAGAATTATGCATTTAAAAAAATATAAATGGCATTAGAGCTGTAAATGGAAAAATAAACTTCTAAAATAAAAGAAAGGAGGACTATTTATTGTTACTCAAGTTTTGGAATACTGAATTTAAAGACTTAAAATTGTGTTATTTTAAAAGATGAAATTTTATTACTTACTCATTTTGAAACATTAACATGAATCTTATTTTTTTTCCCACCTTTATTGATAAATAGGAATATCATTTGTACTTACCTAAAAAGAAAAAGAAAATCATAATTAGAAAAATTTATGCATAGAATATGATTAGAAATATTTTAATAGAAATAACTGGAAAATAAACTTTAAAATATAGTAAATCATACCACTTTTAATGCATTCTTTTTATTTTTTGTAAAATACACAACGGAAACAAAAAAAATGAAAAATTACAGTTGTAAGCTTTTATTATAAAATTAAATTGTTATACCTTCTAATGATAAAATTTAATTTTTTTATTGTAATTATCAAATTTTATTGCACTCTTCAAATAGCATTCTTTAAAGGGAATGAAAATAAATTAAATGGAGAGCATTGCCCCTCCCCCTTTTTTGTTTGTTTTGAAAAAAAAAAATCAGACATTTACGAAACGATTTTCACACATATATATTATATATACACATAAGCATTGTCTTTTATCTTGAATGAAAATATTATGAGAATATACATTTTTAATTAATATATTTACTTATTTGAGCTTACCATTCATGTTAAAGAAATGATTACTATATGCTTTTTGTTTACCATTTTTATTAACAAGCGCTTAATTATTCCAGAGAGTAAACTTATTAATTTAATCATTAAAGTAAAATATTGTTTTAAGTACACTGTTCTTTTTTGTGCCGTTTTATTTTAAAACAACAGGTTAAGCCGTTTTATTTTATATATATATATATATATATATATATATATATATATATATAAGTTGAAATTTTCAATCGTTAATAAAATACTTTTTATTCATCCAATCAAGTTAAAATAATATTTTTTAAACTTGTAATGGATGACATTTGATGTCAATACAATTTTTTCAAATATTAACTCTTTAATTTTTTATTAATTAATTAAAAATTAAATTTTGGTCAAAAATATTTATTTTTTCACCACCAAATAAGTAACGAATTCAGTTTTTTTTTTCTAACACGCTAATAAGGTTAAGCTTAACAAGTTTACGACCGATTATTTCAAACGATTCTGTTTATTTTCTTAATGTTTGATGCATTTAAAATAAAACATTGTTGTTTAATCGAATTTTCGGACTCATTTTGAAGTACTTTCTAATTAAAATAAATCAGAATAAAGAAAATTAAAAAATTTCAATATGTACTGTGTTTCTCCAACGGGCGTAGAAAATTCACGCGTTTGCGTTGCCTCTATCGGGGTTGAAATTCAACGCCAAACGAGTGTGTTCCGAGTCTGCTCTGATTTATTTTCAACAGATACGAGTTAGATTTTGTTTTGGTCAGATATAATTTTTTAATAAATTATTTATATTAATTGTTATTACTTGATAAAAAGTAACAAAAATAAAAAAAAACTTCTTTGTTGACCTATGTAGGAATTGAATTTAGTTTTTTTATTGATATAACTGGTTTTTATCTTAATTTTTTAATTGCACATTATTTTTGCGTTTTAACATTACATCACCCATAATTATTCTGCATTGTGCATTTTATTTAGCTATTTAAAAGCATTTTATAGGCAAAATTGAGTAGTTTTATATAAAGGTAATTTTATGGAAGTGACGTCTTTATTTAGGGAGTGCAATAGCAAACTGGGAGCAGAGCACTCCCGAATTTTGGCCTCAATTTTAAAAGAACTTTGGCTTTATTTTGCCATTCTAATGTGGCAGCCCTGGTCGACGCTTGAGTGGGCTGGAGCGGGGTCAGAGCTATTACTTACTCTCCGTCATTTGATGAAGTGACAAGCTGGACATTGGGCGCTTAAGTGGTGTTGAGTCACATCATCTAACAATGTTAAATTACGGGATATTGCATCGGACAGGCTGGAAGATTTTGCGTCGCGGGCTTTTATTGAGTTAACGCACTCTGCTAAGCATCGTCAGAATTTTAGAAAGGGGGAGGGGTTGGCGTCTGGGAGAAGGCTTCAGGAATCTATTGTGGATGGCAATGGTAGGGTTGGAAGAATCATAAAGCGCCTATCTCAACTATTATCTAGGGAGAAAGGGGTTGTTGAATTCAGGGTTGTCAGTGCATCGGCGGGAGATATTTGCTCAGAACATTAAGGCTGTCAAGTCGCCAAATTCGTTTTGGAACTATTCGGAGAATATTCTATTCGTTTAGAGCTATTCTGCAGGAAATATATTTAGGGTGCGTTCTATAAGAAAGAATTATGGTATTTTAAAGCAGGAAATATATTGTATATTTTCGATAAACCATTTTAATTCTGCAAATATACTTTGAATAATTTTTCGTGATAATTGATATTATATCCGTAATGTGAATACCATCTCGAGTGTTTTATAGTATTAAAAGTAATATAGGTATTCTTATGTTTTGAAAAATTGTTAATGCCTGTCCTAACTTAAAACTAATTTCCAAACTTAACCAATAAATGCTTGTCTTGCTATTGAAAAAGTTGCTTCATTATCATAAAATTGTACAAATCTATCTGTAATGATTCTAATATAGCTTGATCAAAAATCTCTGAATATTTCACGAAGATCGTGGCACGCAAAGTACACTTAAGCAAAATTGAAACTTTTATAGGCAATGCAAGTTCACGATTTCCAAGTTTTAATACATAAATAAAAGATTAAAATGAAGTTTGCTATGCATATTTCAATGTATCATGTCAGAAAGGCCTAGCACTACGTGCTCGTGAAAGTTAAATAATATTTTTATTCATTTTAATTGTTTCATTAAATGAGTCACTTTAGTTGAGCAAATAATCCAAAAAACATTTATTGTTTAAAAAATATCACATTTTCTATTTATTTCAGTTCACATAATCATGTGCTCAAAATGACATTTTCTAGATTTTATTTGCTGTAGCATTAACTTATTTTTTTAAATCAGAGCTTTTGTAAATGCAATAGCAACGCGTAATTAAAAGCTGAATTTTTGAGATGCTCGCGCAGATAATAAAATGTTTATTTTTCGCCTACGGGTTTTTGTTGATGCTACAAAACCTCATTCCTAAAACAATATCATGTTCTGACATAATAAAAAGATGTTTTCTTAGCTTTCAAGCAAAGAATTTTGTATTTCTAGATTATGTGTGCTAACTAGTATGGGAAATTATATATCAAAGAGGGTTAGGGTTCTCAACTACAGATGATGTAGGAAGTGTTGCACACAGGGATAAGAAAAGAAGACGCACCGCATATGTGCAGAATGGATATACTTTTTTATATTGTTACATAGGTTTTATTTTTTTTCATGGAAAAAGTCATCACTATATTTAATTTTCTACATGATTGCATATGGTTTCATAGAAAGTATATTTCTCACTCCTGAGTGAGTGTTAACATAAAGTGCAGCAAAATAAAATATATCTCCTTAAATACTGTTTTTTAATTATTAATAAAACTTAAAAATCTAGAAGCAATTCAAAAAACTATAATATTATTATTCAAAATTTGCTTATTCAAAATTCTTTATTTCAAATCAATGAAATAAATAGATTTTATAGTAACGGGCGGGGCTGGATTTTAAAATAAATTTCTGTTTTGAATTGGATTTATGCTCATATTAGGCTTTAGAATAACAGATATTAAAGATAGTATCAGTGATTTTGAATTTCTGCCATTTAAAAAAGCAATCAAAATATTATCATCGTTATTATTATTGTTTTTGTTGTTAACAGTTTCTGTAAATTTTTTTTCTTTCTGTCAAGTAAATTGTTTGCTGTGTTTGTTTGTTGTTTTCTGGTTAGTCTTTCAAATCTTCTTCTTCCTACACTTCTATTTTTTTAAAAAAATGTTGTAATTCAGGAGCATATTTCAAATTTATCACAGCTCATATATTTTTATTGCTGACTTCATTAGGAACGAAACACTTGCTGATAACAGCGTTTGTAGCAGATTCTTCTCCATTCACCACAGACACAGAGAAACACGAAAAGGCATAGAGCAACATTATAAATAGTGCCATTTCCTATACACCGAAAAACACGATATATCATCACAGACTCAAAAGGAAAGAGAGAAGTAAGAAGAAGAAAAAAAATGAGATGGCATACAGGCTGCGGTGAGAATGGAAAGTGGGTGGAATTTATAATTGGTATCATATGAAGACGGCTCAAAAAAAGGGAACAACAACAAAGAGCAGGCAATCGAAGGCTGGTTGTCATGCCACCAGAGGTAGGAGGGCAAACCCTAAAAAGATGTGGCTTAACAAGGTGGCGAGAGGCGTAACTTATTTCTTAAAAAGACGCATCATCTACTAAGTCTCCCGAGCCAGTTTTCAACAATTAGTCACAACTCTTGCTTTTGACAAGAATCCTCTCACCAATGGCAAGCCCTGTAGGTGAACCAATGGCCTTGTAGTGGGGGTGGAGGCAACCTTTTGCTTCGAGTCACTGACTGCTCTTTAATTTTGCACGATCATTAGGATTGTACGCAAAGAGAATGCATTAGGCCAAAGAACAATTTCTCATCCACTAAAAGATGCCGCGATGTGGAAGTTAATTTGGTTTTCTTAAGACTCCAAGAGGGACGGGAAACCCAAAATGAGAGCTTGGCAAAGTTATTAAGAGTTTAAATATTGAACTTTTTCTTGATGGCCAATTTTAAACAACACGATACAGAGTATATGTGGTGTATTCATTATTAAACCATTCAAGGTTTAAGGAAAAGTAATGAATGCATTAATGGGTAGGCTTTAATGATGGGTCGGCAGAAAACTGGAGGAGGAGATCTTGTTGAACGAAATTTTGAGCTCATGAATTGTTAATGCAAGTTGTTAAGTATGCTATCGTCTACATACATTAAAAACAATATTGTGAAGTTGTTTGGATGCAATATTTGTAAATAAAAATGTTATTATTGTAATAAACAAAATTTTGCAATTTTGTCTCTTTCTTCAACAGTACAGCCATTAAATAGACATTAAAACACACAGATTCAATCAGGGCCTGACTAAAGCAGGGGCATACGGGGCAGTTGCCACGGGGCTCCAAATCTAATAAAAATTTTGCTTTACGTTCCCTTCTTTCATGAATGTTCTTTATTGCTAAAGTAGTGAAGAAGAGGGGGTCCCAAAGAAGTTTTTGCCCTGGGCCCCAACTAGGCAAAATCAGGCTTTAGATTCAATGAAATGTTCTTGCTAACAATTCTTTGGAAAGACGTGTCATTTAAGAAATGTGAGTCTTTTTACCAAATCCATCGAAGAAATATCTGTATTTATTGCCTGGAATACATCAAATCTTGGACTTAGGTTTTTTATTTTTATTTGGAGTTAAAATTCTAAAAAAATGTAGATGCTGACGCTGTGTCGGTTTTAATCTTTGATGGTTATTTAGACGTATTGTATCCCTATTTGAGCTGTGCAATGCCTTTGAATTCAAATTTTCCTATCAACTGTCTGTAATTTATTTAAAATTAATGGTAATCAATTAAGTTTCTCTAATTTATGAATTGTAAGAGAACAAATAGTCTCGAATAGATTGGACTTTCTTAAAATTTTGTTTCCTACTTGCAGCTAGCATTGTTTCAGCCTTTATACTATTCAAAAACACCGCATTCAGTGAATATATATCGTAAGGGAATCGAACTTAAAATCGTCTCAAAAGGGAACCCTTTTATCCGAGAGAGCTGAGAAAATATTTATTTCTTTAAAGTATACATAATCCATCATCACGGTTGCACATGGCATTTTTGATTAACGAAATAGTACATTCGAACTTTATAAGGCATATAAGGCTCTGAGGCCAACATCTCAGAGGAGGTTCGGAGTGATATATCGCGTCCAGGCTTCCTGTAAACCCTGATGTGAAAAAGGAACAAGTTTGGGGAGGATATTTTGCGCTGAAAACTGTCAGGCATGGCGTTATAATAAATCCGCGACTAGCACTGACCCCTTGTAATTCCCGTCTAAGACCACAAATATTAAGAGTAAATAACGCGAAGAAGTGTGTCATTAAAAAGTTAACAAGGGAGTGGCCGGGAGAGACGTCATTACATTTAAAATCTATTCCGTAAGGTGTGCTTAAGTGTGAGCAATAAAAAGATTTGCTTCCTAAATTGGCTGATCGTAAACATTGCCGCAATAATTTATGGCCCCTATTTTCCACAAGATGCTTGGAGTTCCTCAGGTGAAAGGGATGGCACGATTGGCAATTTATCGCTTGTTTGGCTGCTGAATCTTGACGTAAAAGACATTTGTCTTCGGGTTTAATGCTGGAGGGCTCTGTACCTGATAAATGTTACCTTTAGGCAGATATTTTCGGATTTGGAGTTTTATATTCTGCTTTTAAGTTTCTCTAGAGACCATAGACGGATTTCCAACTAGGCAAGCTTGGCAGCAATCTTAGGACGTTGGGCAGAAGGAGGTCGCATGCCCGATTGATATTCTAAGAATATCAATCGGGAATTATCCGGGAAGAATTCATTAAGGTATTATTAATGTTTTTACAAATGACCAGGTTGCTATCCGCATTAATTTAATTATAGTAGAATTTATATTAACAAGTGCTTATTTAAATAACATTGGTGAAAAAGTATATACATCGTAGTTATGAAGCATGATGTACAAAAAAATGTATTAAAAGGCAAGGCCGTTTTCCAACAAACTATGCACATCTTCTGTCAAAAGAAAGAATACATTAAACTTTCGAAAGTGTGACAATTAATTAAATATTCTATTAACTAAAAATTAAAAGACTTTTTTCCTTTTTTCTGCAGCAGTGGTTCAAATAATTTCACGATAAACATTTTAGTGCTATCTCGAAAATTCTAATTTTTAAAAAATTTCAGCAATATACATTTTATTTTAGTATAGCACTTACTATAATTGTTGTTAATTTTTAAAATAATTTAAACGTTTTGCAACTGATGTTGACATTTAACTTCTCTACAATATACATACATTCCAATTTTATTTGTCTCGTAATTGTGGTGATTTAACATCGTCCAAAAGTATGTACAAATCAGTTACTGAAATGATGGCATAAAAAACTTTTGCCAGCAAAACAATAAGAAGAAAGTAATTCTAAACGGCCGCTTCAGCCAGCGTATTCCCTTTTTTTTCGCACAGAAAATTCGGATGAAATGATTCTGAAGAATGTCTACACCGTCATGAAATTAAAACTATTACTTTTTGAACGGTATAAATTTAATTCTTGCGTAATTTTTCTTTTAATTGTTCGTTATTCTTTAGAAAATTAAAAGGTGGTGATTTTAAAATGAGGAATTTAGAAGTATTCTTTTGTCGGCCACCCTTTTGAAAAGGGTTTTGTAAATTATATTTTATAAAACTCTTTTCAAATCGTTGTTGAAAAGTTTTGTAAATTATATATAACAGAAGTACTTTGAACTTTAAAAATACTATAGACGAAAGAATTTTAAACCCGAGCAACACTGTGTGTATCAACTGGTCAATATATAAACGCATCGAATTTTACTTTGCATATCTCAATAGTACTCAACTATTTAAAATGAAATATAGCTGTATTTAAAGCAAACCATTATTCAGTGCTGTAAGTATGGAGGAAATCTAATATTAATGTTCCTTTAGACTTTCTTGAAACAGATATCGAAATATTGAAATTGCAAACCTTCTTGCTCTTATTATGTTATAATCAACAGATATGACAAAGATGAAGTGAGATTTATATTAAGTTCCCGAACAGTTGTCTGTCTTTACAATGTCTCTTCAGTAAACGTTCATGCTCATACGGCTCTGATGACCTTATATACAGGTAAAGGACAATTAAAAGCAATTTATGGACATTTTCAAAAACCTTCGACTATTGAAGGTTAGTGATTCACCCAAATGATAGCGTTACTATTCCAGATTTATCTAAGCGCCAAAAATATATATATATATATATATATATATATAATATACGTAGTTCAATATTGAAACGACTTCAATACTGTGGCAATAGAACAGGACATTACTCTTATGAGTGTTTTTGCGCAGTTTAATTCTTGACAAAATGTCCTGTCCCACGTTGTGTTTAAAAATCTGTATAAATTAAAAATATTGCTAAAATAATTACAATAAACCATTAATCAATGTAATTATTTGCTTCCAATCATAATTTTTAGATGGAAGCTCTTAAAGACGAAAATTGAGTTCAGGTGGTATATGAATTGACCCTCATATGTAAATTCTCTCTTTATTTGCTACCGGAACCACATTATTATAAGGGATAACAACTTATCCAAGTTTGACTGCAACAGTTATTTAGCATATCATAAATGTGGCATTGCGAGATTCAGGATCATGTTGTTGTTACACTTGCCATGAAAAAGCACGCTGATTTTAAGCCGAATGAGCGTTTTGTTTTTGAAGTAGCGCCAACTAGGGCCAAGAGTACGAATTAGCTACACACTCATCATATTCGCTTGCACATCCCCTTTTAACAGAGAGGCACATTCACACACATCATAGATAGTACACAGAATAACAGCCATGCCCTGACCGGGACTCGAACCCGGGACTCCCAGATCACGAGGAAGACGCGCTACCTACTCAGGATCATAATTTAATTGATAAGGTTTCTGAAGTTGTAAAGGGACGAAAATAGTATTAGTTCCTCGCATTCTGACAATTCTCTGTCGTAAAGAAGAAAGGAAAAAATTTCTAGGGAAATTTTAGTTTGAATTATCTTAGAAAAGAATGAATAAACTTTTATGGGTCTTTTTTTCAAATGTACGCATCTTCGAAGTTGGGATTCTCGTATATTTTCTCAGAAAGCCGATATGAAGGTCGCGAGCATTGTTTACCAGCGAAAATTGAATTTCAAAGTGAGAAAAACATCAAGTATAATTATGAGAAGGCCGTAGAAACGTGAGTAAGTCATATACGAAGCGCATATTGCACTCTCACTTTATTACTCTCTGTAACCTTGATGCGGCGAAATTTATTTGCGTCATAAAAGAGACTAACAAATTCGGAAAAAATTTGATTATTTGCTCAAACACGTAATTATATCCTCATTGGTGAACCGTGTATTTAGTAGTTGATAAAAATGAGCAAAATAACTCTTTCTTATTGTTTCAAGAAAATGGATATTAAATCATGTATCAGTACTGTGTTTTGACTCTTATTGTCCGAAAAAAAAATACATAATTTAAGATAAAATAAATATTTTCTTGTTTAATGAAGAGTGATGTCACGATTCAGAATAGAAGATATGCTTATTACGAAAAAGTAAAGAATAGGTTGGAATGATTCGCGAAAATGATAATAATCTTATTATACATAATACATAGAATTAAAAATATTTTCTTCTGGAATAATTTTAAATCGAATAATTTTAAACTGATTTTCATTCCTAATAAAATGAAAATCTGTTTAAAGATTATTCATCCAAACGATTTGCAACTTTTTTTTTTATTTCATACAAGCTGGAACAATAGTTACAAAATGTTGAAACTATAATAAGGCAGACGAATTTTTTTTATGAGCCTTTTACTTAGAATAAGATGGGAATAAAAAAAAATAACAAATGATACTGTTTTTCAAATACTTGCTTGTGAACATTTGCAAGTATAGTAAATAAATTTTGTTTCGTAATTTTTTTAATATCTTATTATTCCATATCTATATGAGTAGCAGTAAATAAGAGTTGCGTTAAATTTGAAAACAAGGTTTCTCCCTGTATCTAGAATTTGTTTTAATGATTTAATCTCATTATAGTAAACCAAGATGGGAAATATTTTTTTAAAAGATTTTTTTATAATTATTCATATTTTTTTGCTACATTTGTGAAAATGTTAACTATAATATCAAAAGGTCTCTGAAAAAAATATTTCAAATTTAGAATCTATATCTATATATAAATATATACATATAATATGCAACGTTCAGTTAAAATTAAAAAAAAAAACTAATTATTCGTAAATTGAAAAAAAAGTATTTATAAGAATTTGCAAATTCTATCATAATTCAATGTATGTAATTTTTAATAAATACTTCGAAAAATTTTAAACTACATTTGATGATTCAGAAATGAGAAAAGTACGTCTAAAAATAATAAATAAAGGCTCATCTTTTGCGAAATAATTCAAGCTTTTTCACAAAAATGAGTTACAATCGAATTTTTTTTCACCATCTTTTCTTATTATTAAAATTTATATTATTCAATAATATATTCAAACAATTAAAATACACGCCGAGAAAAATTACTTTTACAAAACAATTACGAATTCACTATATATTTATAACACAAAAATACATTAAAAAATTTAATATTGTATATTTTATGCAATATTAGTCTGAATGTATTTTATTTGGAAATTATTTTGGGGAAAATAACGAGAAAATTGGATTTCGATATTGGCCAGGAGAAATATTATAAAGTGATTTTCAAAAGTAAATAAATGAAATTCGTCACTCACGGAAAAAACAAACTAATTTACATGAAAATGTATCTAAATGAAAAACGCTTCATAAATAAATAAACAAATAAAATATTAATATTTTTTTTTAAATCAAAAGTAATAGGTTTTCTTTGTGTGAAACTTTTCAGAAGATAAACAAAAAAGAAGAAGAAGAAATGAATATCACTTAAAATGAACCATGATAAAGTAAGGGGGGGAAGAGATTTATGGATGGAATATTTTAATCACACGAAAAAGGAAAACATATATTTTAAAATGCTTTGAAAAACCTTACAATGGAAATAATATTACAAATTGCAATATATTACAAAGCTTTGGAAAGCTTAGCATAACTTTCTTTTTCAAAATAAAATGTAAATTTCTTCTAACAATCTGCTACACCAAAAATTCATATAGTCAAGCTTAAGGCATGAATATACGAATGCATTTACAAAATGATGAACGCGAGGCATACGTTCTATTGGCGAGTTTTTTTTCTTTGGCGATTAAAATCTCACATTTTGAGAGGATTCCTACCCTCGCCGGGGCTGTAAGGCATGCCTCACCATCCAAAAATAAAATGAGAAAGAAAATGTTTCAGAAGAATCCTAGGGTTATCAGATAAGCATCGTAAATTACAAAGCAAAGGTATCATAAAGTGAAAATAACAAAACTAAAATTTACGCCTGAGTAAAAGATAGGGAGGAGGGAAGGCACACATTTCATAATGTCTGAATGCAACAGGTGGGGGGTTGAGGAGCTGGCCTAATGGGGCCAAGATCGCGCTAACTGAATTACAGAGTAGCCTTACGCCGAAAACACGCCCAAAAATCTATCTTGGAGTATGTGATTTCTCTCATTGAAAGTATTCGAAAATTTTTCTTTCTTCCTTTTTTTGTTTAATTTATTTTCTTTACGTTAATTCATATTTTTATTCAGATCCTATTAATAGAATAGAAATTGTTTAGATTGGTGGTATTCTGTGGAATTTTCAATCTTTTAAGGACGGTCTTCTGTTTTATTTTATTTGGTTTTTGATACCTTTATATTTGTAAAGTTTCGGGAAACTTTTTTTTAGAAAAATAAAATAATCTAACTTTTTTTTTTAAAAAAAAATTATTATAGTACTCCAAATAAAATTTAATATACATACTTTTTTTGCATAATTTATAAATTCTTTTAAAAGACGAACTAACATTTAACTAAACACGGTACGTGGCAGTTCGGATGTAAATATACAAAATGATTTACAAATTTATAATATTTTCATTCAGTAGATGTGACAACCAATAAAATAGCTTCTTATATAAATGGGAATTAAGTTTGCTAAAATAACTGTTTAATAAATTTTCCTAACATCTCCCGAATGCTTTATAGTTTATTTTGAGAGCTAATTTTGAAGAACATGAATTTAATAGTATGGATTTCTATAACATAAACTATTTATAAATCACATTTCCATTTGTATCAACCATAAACCTGCAAAAAAATTGATTTAAAAAAAGTGAAGTAATTAAGAAAGTAAGATTATATATATAAATACATACAATGTAATCCCATTATTAATTTTTAATAGAAATAAAGTTGCAGAATCATGGCCCAAAATCATGGATAAATGATTTAATTTAATAATTTGCTTTTTAATTTCGTTTTATTCCAGCATTGCAGCACAATAAGCCAAAGAAGGTAAAAAGGCAGTAAAAAAAAAGAAAGAAACCTTTATCGCTAGTCTTATATACTATGATATTCTTATAAATCACACACGTGTAGATTTCCGAGTGGAATTCTTATATTCTTATCTTATTTAGATTGACCTTTAGACAAGGGATTCTTTAAAAGAATTAGGGGGATTCTTTTAAAAGAATCTAGTTATATATGTTATTTATCATCCATCTACTGGGAAAGTGGACTCAATTACTCATTATGTTTCTATTTAAATTAACTCATTACCCCTTCATTTGATTTATTAAATAGAGAAAGCGGAATGAGGGAAGGGGAATAGTAATAAAACATTTTAGAATGAAGTTACTATGAACTAAATTAAGACAAAACTTTAAAATTTAATTATAATTGAAATTAGAGTTTAAAATATCATTAAACACCCCCACCCATATATATATATATATATATATAATACGATTTATGAGACTAAAATAAACCCTTAATAAAATAACAAATTTAATTAAAATATTTCAGACATGTATTTTTTGTTATTCTTTATCCAACTTTGATATGAAGCTGTGAAAATTTCACATTTTGTGTTTTAAAATTGAGAATAAAAATAGTTTATAAAAAGAAGATAAATTCAATTTTTTTCTTTTTTTTATTAACATTTTTTGTAATTTAAAAAATGGTTGACCAAGTCACGAATTTAATTATTGCGAAGTAACATTTTATATTATTTATTTTTTTGGAACGGAAAAAGGGAGGAGCTATTGTAAAGTAAACATGCACATGGTGATTATAGCTGATCTTATATTTAGGTATAATTCATTACTTAAAAATTTAAAATTATAAGAATAGAAAATAATTGTGGAAAAATGTTTGAAACAATAATAATTAAGAAAAATTACAATTTTGTTTCCGTAATGGATTTGGCCCTAAGTTAGAACTCTTCAATCCTCAAATTAAACAAAAATAAAATTTAATATCAAATTATTTACTTAAGATTCGCTTTTTCAAAATTATAATTAACGTTAAAATCTTTCAATGCTGAAAATCTAAAGTATTGTGTTCTTTAGTAACTTGAAATTTTTTCAAGCTAAGCTACATAGCTGCTCGTACTCCCTTTTAAAGCTTTCAAACCTTTTAGAATATCCAAGACATTTTCCCCAGACATCGCGTTTAAGAGTCCCCAATTGCCGCAATAAAAAAGCGTCTGTCTCCAAGGCATGTCCTTGATTTACGGCGTATAACTCAAAAACGGTAGTTGCTACAAAATGGCCACCGAGACATTTTAATCAGGAAAAATCTAAAAGCCCCCCTCGCCATAAAAGAGAGCAGATCTGAAATTCCGGAACTGGCCTAAATGGTACCACATTTTCACTCCTCGTAAATTTCATGACTGACTCGTAACTCACAGACGGACTGATAATCTGATAAATTTGCTGGATTCCTCCAACGTCCCGACTGCGATACACGGTGTAAAACAACGGGACGCTGGTATCTAACAACGCCTTTTGGGTCTTGCAATTCTACATTTCCCTCTTAAGTACATCATTTTATGACAGAGTATTTAGAAGGCAGGGGGTCTGTCTCAGGCGTCGGCCGATACGGTCTCGTCAAGGGGGACTTAGGCAGGTTACCCTCGTAAAAATTCTGTCAAAGTGACATTCTTGAAATTCGTGGGATTTACTTGCTGCTTGTCAGATGGATTGCTCCTTTTCGGTGGGTCAAAGATGAAAATGTCTCTGGTTACCGACTCTTTTCTTTTGAACTTAATTTATGACTTTTTTTAGATGAAAAAGATGATAATATTTGTAGCTCGTGCTGTCATACAATATGTTTCTTTCGAGTGAGCCAATTTTAAGTATCTCATATCGAATCTTCATTAATGTCATATGACAAAGAAATTTATAATTTTTTAAGTCGAATGGCCTAAATATTTCATAAAAACGATTATGGTAGGTTTTTGAAGGAAATTGTAAGGTTAGTGGTCATAATTTTAGGTCCCAATTCTCAAACACTGAAACACAAATTTTATATAAATGATTTATTCTAGGATTTTTTTCCAGTTTTTATAGATTTATTGTATGAGTAATACGTGAAATCGAGAAAGAAATGATGGCACAAAAGGTCATTTCATTGTAGAAACTATGATGGTCCAAGAAAAATCAAAGGAACTCACTGTCTTGATTTTTAAAAAAGATAGTTAGGTTTGAGGTATAGAATCCACAATTAAAGAAAATTTTAGTAGGATAGCTTCAGTTGCGAACATTGATAGTTAAATATTGTGACCACATTTTTACAATTTGTTCATGTTATTTTAAATTATATGATAGGTAAAAATGGCATCGAGGATTATTTTAGTTCTAAAACTATTTAAATGTACAGGTTCTACTATCAGCACATCTCGATTTAGCTTATTGGTTGAGGTAAAAAAACTTAATTTCGGAAGTTAACACTTCGTTAAACCGTGAACTTTATAAAAAATATTATGAATAGAAAATTAAATTTATATAATTAATAAATGAAATATTTAATATATTTTATTTGCCATATTAAATTACCATGTAATTTTTTAAAACCTGATATTACGTATTAGAAAATTTGAGTACATTTACATTCCGGTTTGAATAACT
This sequence comes from Argiope argentata, assembly GCA_026289955.1. Taxonomy (NCBI): domain Eukaryota; kingdom Metazoa; phylum Arthropoda; class Arachnida; order Araneae; family Araneidae; genus Argiope; species Argiope argentata. The sequence goes on from JAOUZG010025323.1 coordinate 4,232,629, forward strand.
TAAATGGCTAATTTGGGACGGATCCCGTAATTTCAAACTCCGATCATATCATACTTATGTCCTGAGCCTGACTAAGGTAGGGGTATGAGGGGCAGTTGCCTCGAGCCCCCATATCGGAGGGAGACTCTAAATTTAATTAGAAAGTTTATTTTTCGTTTCTACCTTTAATAAATCTTTCTTAAAAAATATCAGCACAATGATAAAATAATTACCTTTCTAAAATAAAGACTTTTTTGTTTGTTTGTATGCAACAGATGCAAGAAATAATTAAATACTCCTACATATGAAAATAAATGTTGAGAAATTTGAACATTAAATTGTTGAGAAATTGAAAATGAAATTAAAAAGTACTATTATTTGGTTTATGAGATTTAGGGTTTCTTTTATAGAGAGATGCTTATGGTAGAAAGCAATCTAAACTTAATGCTTAAGGTAGAAAGCAATCTAAGCTTAATGTTTAAGGTAGAAAGCAATCTAATAGAAATCTCGCCTAAGCATTATGTCAGATTGCATTTTAAGTTCAATGGCTAAATGTGGTTCTTTGAGTTAAGACAGATTGTTTTTTTTTAATTGTAAGTTTAAATAGCATTTTGAATCAATTAACAAAAAATACCATAGACCAGATGTTCTTCTATGAACGGCTCTTCTCTGCTGAAGAAGTAAAGCAAAGAAGTTTTACCTAAAGAAGTTTTCGCCCAGGGCCCCAATTAGGTTAAATCAGACCCTGCTTATGTCAAATAAGCCAATACCTTCCTGTTCAAGTTTCTCCTCCACGCTGATGAGATTTGACAATGATTAACTAAGGATTTAGCATGAGCCAGGGCAACTGACATGGTGATTCTTCCCTGAAACTGAGTTTCAAATCTGGGACCTTCCGCACCCTAAACGACGACTTTAGGAAGGATTAAAGACACCTTTCTTCCAAGTATGATGAATTTCATCATCAGTCAAATTTTATCCGTTAAGTCAGAAGCTGGTTGAGTGACAGTCCATTAATTTGATGGTTTAAGCTAGTAAAAATTTGTTTATGTATGTGATGGCAAGAATTCTTTAGAGACATAAGAAAGTGGATGAGCGTAAGTCTTCTTTTTTTTGTTTTGTCAGAAGTGTTATTTAAGAAATTTAATTTTAGGTTTACTTTTCTTGAAAATAGAGTTTTTATTGTTCCTAACAATATCGACTGCTGGATTCCATCAGAAAAGATTAACAAAGAGAATTTAGATTTTGAGACTCAAAAAATCACGTTTTGAATCAAATAAATAAATATTAGATATATCCAGTTTTTTTTACTTTTACATATTCTTACATTGTTGATATATCATATATTAAATCCCTTTAATCTACATATAATTTAAAGATACTTTTTGTTAGTTCATTTTACAAAGAATTGTTCTGACTGATTTTTTCAAGAATTTTCATCTCTTAAATTGATTCATGCATGATTTTTCGTCTTTATTTATTTAACACATTAAAGACCACTCACGAGTTTTCTCGTGTTTCACGTCCCATCTGTTGTGCACGAGTTTTCTCGTTCTTCGCTTTTCGTCTGTTATAATGATTTTAGAACGTACGAGTTTACCCCAAAGCGTTTGGTCCCAGGCGTATGTCTTACAGATTTCTTTGCGGTCCTTAATGTGTTAACATCAGCAAATTGAAAGCAAAAATGAGCGAATAAAAATCTGAATGTTGCCAAAAGTTGAAAATAGGAAATTTTCGGATACGTATTACATTTCTTTTTATCTGCACGCAAACAAAACCGGAGATTTTGTCACATCTCCACATTTCAGACTCGCTGAGTTCAAAAGACTCATTTTTGGAATGGTATATCTATCTATGAAAATAACTCAAAAGAGCTTTCAATTCGGTACATGAACTTAATATTAAATATGTATATATCTATCAAATTTTGAGAAAAATTCATTTAGAAGAAATCTATCTATCCGACCGTTCCAGTTTAAATGAATTACATAACTCCAAAACATGAAGAACTGATTAGATAAAATTTGAATCATAGATTTAGCATTGAAAACTTGGATTCTTATAGAATTTTAAATTAAATATGTCCAAGTTTTGTCCGTCTGTCAGTTTGTCCTTTCTAATGCATGCAAACGCAACGTAATAATTTAAATAAGTGAAATTTAGAATGTGTGATCTTCTGACTACAACTAGAGGTCAATGTCAGATTTTAATTTTAATCAGTCAAGAAAAAGTGTCTAAAGTACATATTCAAGAACTAATCGTCAAATATCGCTGGATAGATTGTTTAAAAGTGTTAATTCACACCAAAGGCCTGTACTTCGTCTTTGGCATGCGTTGCTCGACCAAGACAGGGGAATAATACAATATTAGAAAATATTTTAGAAATTTTTATGTAGATAATTTCAGCCGATTTTCAGTAAAAGCGGGAAACAAAATCCGATAGTGCTAATTTTAGCATTTCAAAGTATTCAATTCAGTCTTTGGTACAGACCAAAATAATGCAATATTTTATTATGCATTCATATACATGAGGTTAGCCGTCACAGTTAAATAAATATTTTGCATGAAAAATCTCCAGTAAATACTTTTCAGCAAAAATTCTCGATATTATTTTGCACATTTAAAAACTTGAGAAAATTTCTTGAACATCTATAAAACTGCGAGATATTTAAATCCTTTTTAACCCTCGACCTTCTGTACGAAGCCTTCATCCTAATGCACGCACAGAAACCTAAAAAATGCCATTTACAAGGTCAGGTTTGAAAATTTAAAATATGTCCAGCCGCTGGCTATTACTGTAATCGTCGCACAACACCAGTTATTTAAACAAAAGCTACTTTTCAAGGATAAATTGATCAAATTGCGTTGCTGAGTTTCATAAATTATTTATAAAAATTTGAAATTCAAAAACGATTAAAATATTTCTTGTGAGGTGTCAGGGAATATTTTTTTCATGACTACAAAGTAAGAATATTGAGATTTCAGTATTTTCTTTTTTAACCGCAGATAAAAAAAATTGCGACTTTTTCTTTTGCGCATATAATTTATATTATAACCTACGCATGTTTATTGACCAGTTGGTTTCTCGGGAACACTGGACATGGTTAATTACCATTAATGCATAATTTTTGATGCTCAATTTTCTCAGAAAAACATTTTTTGTATCAGAGTATGATAGGTATTAGATCCCTGTTATAACAGCTTTACATTTGTGCCATTTACTGAGGAAATGAATCTCTAAATGAAATCAAGTCCTATGTTCAGCTTGTGCCACTGTAACAGAAACTATTCGGGCAATCTCTATTTTAATTGCACATCAACTTTCACGATTCTATTACTTCAATTTCTAATTCCTTATACAAACTACTCAAATAACAAATACACACATATATATAACTGCAAATAGATATTAAAAAATAGAAATTTAAAGTAAAATTTGGGGAAAAAAATAATTTGTTCATCAGGGGGCAAATTCAATGCTAATCGAAAAAGGAATTATAGCATATTTTCTATTTACCCCTTTTTCAAGATATGTTTATACCGATTCATCTTAGTTTTCATTTTATATATTATTTTCATTCTTACATTTTTGTTTTTATATTTAGACTTTTACTTTTCATTTTTTCCTTATTTATTATTTTCACTATCACTTTTTTTTTCTCCTTTATATATAATCAAATGATCGAATATTTGATAAAAAACTTTGAATTATATTACAAATATTAATTATATTAATAAAAATTATGTAAAAATATTTTTTAACTTTTTTTAAATTCAGAATAAAATACATCACAAGTAATTTTATCATGAAAAAGGATACAATTTTTAACTTTTAAAACAAGTAAAAAAATTCTTACGTTATAGTATTATCAAAATTTAGTTAAATTTTTTAATTAATTAAAATACTAATTGAAACCTCAAAACACTGCTCCGAAGGCCAAACTTAATTACTTTGAGTCAGAGATCAAATCTTTAGGATGCTAACATTATTATCTACTGTTAATAGGGAAGAAATATCATTCTAAAAAAATACTACAATAAGAAATCTTTTGTTTTATTATAGAACATAAACTATTTACGAAATCTGAAATAAAAAAGGAACAGTATTAATTTATATTTCAGAAATCTTTCTCAATGACGTATACATGTCGTGAATAATATTTAATGAAAAGTTTAACTAAGAAGAGAAACTAAAAGAACTTACTACTTCTGTTTCTTGCTTTCATGATAATAAAATTAAGTTTGAAGATTTTAATCATATTTCAAATTCACCAAATCATCTTAAATTAATCAATATGAAACGGTAAATATTTTCTAAAAATTAATTTATTTAACTTCAAATTTATTTCAAGAAATTTGCGACTTTAGAATATCAGTTCTAAAAACATCAAAGTAATATCACTTGTGAAATTACGCTGTTGCCATCATAAAAAAAACAAGAAAACAAAATATTAATTTAAAACCCTTGACTGTAAATATTTTGTTCTAAAATTAAAAAAAAAATTGAAATTCGGTAAAAAGTTTTGCAAAATTCCTTATTAGGCTTATTTGTTTTATTATAAATTAAATTAATTAAAATCGGTTAAAGCAACTGCAGGCAAGAGATTGTGTTACTTTCAATTTTTTGCGGGAAAACTGATTGGGTATAAATTATTTGTTTTTTCATGCAAAATCAGGTAATTTTGGAACGAAAACTTAAATTAATTTTTAAATGTTCAAACAGACCTGATTAGTATCGGGTAGAAAAACAAAATTATTCATTTAAAAAAGTTGCGCAGAATAACAAAATTTGATTTTATATATATATATATATATATATATATATATATATCGTTTGATGGTTTTGTGATACCGACTAAAGCAGTTTTTAAAAATATTTTCAAAGTTTTCGGTGAAAATCGTTTGGCAACATTAAATAAATAAATCTATAAACAATCTTTTTTCATCAGTAAGTTAGAATTCATTTTTTTTTTCATTTAAATTTAATAGATAGATTCGGCATTTAAATTTAATTCTTGATATCGAATAACGTAATTCCTATTCCTCCGTTATTTTGATCAATATCATATTTTTTACGCATTCAGCTTTTCGGAAGAAAAAAAATTTCTTTAAAATTATGACATCATTTTAATTCAAAATCTAAATAGAGATAATTTATTTAAACTGCAATATTATAAAATATTTTACAAAATCACATTGTTAGAAAGAAATTTTAACTTTAAAATTTAAAAAAAAAATCATTTGCCCTCTTTGATTCTATTTAGACAAAATTCCATTAAATGCACTATTAATTTTTTCTCTCAAAAAAACTAAGTATCCACTAGTAAAACGAGTAAAAAAGACCATATTTATAATAATTTTTTTTAACTTTAGAGTCATTTTTCTTGTCTAATTTATCAAATATAGATTTTTTTGAAAAGAATACAATATTCAGAGTACCATTGCTCTTTTTCCCATTTTATTTGTTAAAATATCTTTTAAAGGGCTTGAACCACAAGCAATAATTAGTAAGTAATCGAAGCTAAATTATTGACCAATCAGCATTTTTTGAAAAATATTTAATTTCTGAAAGAGATCATATTCAGATATATTAGAGAAATTTCTAATTAGCCAGTTATATTGTTAAGATGGTTTAAGTACAAGGATTTCTGCGTTGATTTTTAAGATGCAGTAATACATTTGCAAAATTCCATCGAATTAAGTCCTGGGATTTCAACAGCCGGGATGTAATGCTTCAAAAAACAAAATCAACCGTTGAAAACAAATGGTGTCTTTAAAAATAATTCTTTTATTTTAGACACAACATTTTTGTTTTATATAAATAATTCGCTCTCGTAACCTTTAATCATTTTATATTCAAAACAAAATCTGTAGGATTTATTTAGCAATTTAAGATTCTTTCGTATATTTACTTAGCCTTTTTTCTCTATTTCTGAAAGAAAAAATAGGCCAGTCCTATTTTAGCAATATTTTGTGTTCAAGAAAACATTCTGAGATATAATTTGGAAACTATTTTGACAACTCTATTTTCTCCTTAATTATTTTTTTTTATTTGTTTAAAACAAAGAGAGAATTTTCAATGAATTTTTTTAAGTATAATAATTAATTTTTAGCCGTGGAGCAATATTTAATTTAGGCTTAGAAAGCTTTCGTCAGGTTTAGCTCATTTAATAAGAAAAATCATGAAAAATTCCATAAATTCTGGAACAATAAAATGAGCTTTTTGAAGAAATTATATGTTTAGAATATTTAATATAAAAGAGAAAGAATATTTAATATTAAAAAAATGTGCTATTTCTTTTGGAAAACTAATTAGCTCTTTAAATTTTATTGTCTTCTAGAAATGGCAATCGTTCTTTAAACATGCCAATTCCTAAAAAAAACATTCGTTAACATATAAATATGTGGTTAGAAGATTTATTTCAAATTTTAAGCTGAAATAATCAGAAGAAAAAAAACTCATTACAAACAATACTTTTATAAATGTATATTTCTAACAATGTCTTGGTTTCCTAACGAATAATATTATCATACTCGTGCCCACTTTTCGCTTCTAGTAAGGTTTCATGATCCTAATTTCCATTTTAACCCTTTCGTTCCTGTATAGAACAAAGCAGTATTTCCGGTGAAATGTGTGATTCAGAATACAAAATCTGAAATATACGTTGAGAAAAATAATTAAGCTAAATAACAAAGTGCCATAAAATGAATGGATGACTTCGAAATCCTTTAATATGAAGCCTCAGAAGCTATTCTGAGGTCGCAAGAAACTGTCGAATTTTATAGCATTATAAATATTAATGTGATTTGAATGGACTTAGCTCATAAGTACAGCTATATGGGAAATTATATCTTTCATTGTTCTGGAAAGGTGAAGGTCAATGGCATTCCTTTTATGGTAAAAAAAATTATGTATATTTTTTGAACATTTAAAAACAGTATTTGGTGACAAATTATATTTTTACATTATATTAGATATTTGTAAGCGTTTCTCTGTAGCATTTACTATTCAGTGACAAAATTTATTTATTTCTTTACTCTTGATCGGTTTTATCAATCCAAGAAAGATCTTGGAAATAGAAAATTTCGAGTGAAATGATTTACGTAACAGAATATAATTTGACTACAGTATTAGAATTCTCTTTTGTCATAGAATAATATTTTAAAAGTTTATATTACATTAGTTTAGAGCAGGGATGCACAACTTATGGCCCGTTGGCAAAAATTGGCCTTCGAATGCTGTTAATAAAATAAGACTAACTTAAAATGAAATGCTAACTTTCTCATTAATGAATTTAAATAAATCAAAAATAAGAAATAGAATAGTAGATGAGATCGTTTCTTCTGTTCTACGTATTGCCACAACCAAACTTAAGCCCAAAATAAAACCAATAACTTCAAATATTCAGCCTCAGCCATCTCATTAAATTTTTACTAATTTTGATTATTAATTTTTTTTCTCAAAAATTTAAATTGTGTTCTCTGTATAATTACCAAAAAGATTCCCTCTGCTATTCTATATCATGTGTGCCACCTTTTTAGCAAAAATCTTTTCTTTTTTGGAGGTGAAGAATTTTAATCATAACTATAATGTTTGTGTTTTATTCATTTATTTATCGCATAATATGTGCATGAGTAAAATAAGTAGAGTAATTTTTGTAATTCATGCGTATTGCCATAAAAAAACAGTGTTTTTACGTTTATAACATGTTTTAATATTCACGTGCTGCCTTGGCCCTCGACATGATCTTTTTTTCATATTTTGGCCCCTCAACCTGAAAAGGTTGTGCATCCCTGGTTTAGAGCTAACACTTTATAGAAATAAATCATATTGCTCTTTGTAATACATTATATATCGCAGAAATAAGAATAACATTTAGAAAAGAGTTCATGATAAAATCGAATATCAGTTAGAAAATGACATAAAATGACAGAATGCTATTCGGAAAATATCTGGAATCACACAAAATAGGATTAAGAACAAAATAGAAAAGAAATAAAAAAATAATTTAGAACTAATAAATATTAATAAATTTATAAGGGCAATTCATACAATGTAAATAATAATTAAATAACTAACACAGAAGGAAGAAAAGAACAAAGTTTATAATAAAATAATAGAATTCAAATAAAGAATAATTAGACAACTAAAATAACTTAAAGAAATGTAAGGACTGAACACGATTAAAGGAATATATATATATACATATAAAGCGAAACAAAAAGAATATTTTAGCTATGCTGAAAATAATTATTTCATTGTAAAATGAATCATCAAAAATAAAAACGAAGAAACGCAGTTTTGGTGTTTAAGTTTAATCATTTTTTTAATTTCTTGAAATTTTTTTAAAAAACGTTTAAATGTACCTAAAAGTCTAAAATTTGAAGAAAAAAATTGTTTTTACATGTTATTCTGGATCAAATTTTCTAAAAAAATAGATCGATTTTCTAGATTTATTGAGATAACACAACAAAATAAATACGTGTATATAAATATGCACTCAAACACATAATGATATGCTTAATCGATTTTCAACTTTCAAATTTTTCCATTCTATAAAATTTTTAATTATGGAGCAATACATGAATTATTAAAAGCCATAGTAGAGTGTTAAATCAAGTTAGCAATTAAGAAATATAAATCTTCATATTTCATGAACAAGTGCAGCACTCTGACACGATTCAGAAAACGATTTTTTTTTCAATATTCTTACTGTTTAGTTTAAAATATAATTCTTTTTTAAGACTTCAAATACAAAATAAAATAATAAATAAAATAAATGTAATATATAATCAAAGAATCATCAGAAAAAGGATAACTTTTATGGAATGACCCAGCGGACCTTGAATATCTCGCATGAAACAGCATGATGTTGCATTCATAGGGAATGGTGATTTGAAAAAACATACCATCAAGAATAAAAAGATAAGAGAACGTGAAATTAGATATTGGATGACATTAAGATACATAGTGTAAACTAATTTTTACATTTTTAACATTAAAATATTCACACTTTTCTATTTCGTTGATTCTTAGTAGAAAAATCTTATTAAAATGCTGACCAAATTAAAAGTAAATTTCATTTATTTTCTAAGAATATTTTCCGGAAATTATTAAAATTTTAATGCGTTTATTGAAATAATTTTTTTCCATCATTTAAAAAAAACGCAGACATTTTACTGCATTTTATTTTATTTATCATTCCATATATTTTACCTTGCTTCTTCAAAGTTGTATTCGGGTATAGTGCTAAAACTCTTAATCGATAAATAATTGCTAGTAAAATCCTCTCTTTTTTTCAATTATTCAATTCAATATTTTCTTTAAAAATTTCAGAAATGCCATTATAATTTCTTGAGATGTACTTAGAAAAAAATTATTATTATTCTGTTATTTTGAACATTATTTTCAACAATGAGTTTTGTTGCTATTTTTAAAACCGATTTACAGAAGATTAGAAAACCATAAATTATGAAAACCAATAAATTAATAATATTAATCTTTCTGGCACAGAGGAAGCGCGCCTTCCTCGTGTTCTGGGAGTCCCGGTTAGAGCATGGTTGTTCTTCTGTGTGCTATCTGTGAGATGTGTGACTGTACCCCACCCCCTGTATAAAGGGGTTGTGCAAGCCCCTGTGATGAGTGTGTAGCTAAGTCGTACTCTTGGCCCTAGTTAGCACTGCTTGAAAACAAGAGACGCCCTCTCGGCTTAAAATCTGCTGATAATTTCAACGGAGCTTGTCCATGGCAAGTACCACAAGTAACAACAACAATATATTAATACTGGCAAATAATATTATTCTCAGTTCTTTTCTATTTAAGTTAGCAAACACTTTGTAATCAAAACAGTTTGACAAAACTTCTAATAAAGTCAAAAGTTATTTCCATTGCCAATTTAATTTTAATCGTGAAAAAGTAAAGTAAACAAAGACATTTTATAGCTTTTCTAAAGTAAGAAAATCTTTTCTAAAGATTCAAATACTTCAGATTTTACACAAGAATGAATGTCTGCTTGTTTAAAAATATGTCGACAGGTTTCTTCAAATATTTATTAAAACATCTAATGAAGCGTTGATTTTACATACCAGGCGGCATACTATTATTATTATTTTTCTCATTCTTGAACAGCTCAAGTAAAATAACAAAATGTTGAAAAACAAATATGAAATAAGCGAAATTATCAATACCAAAAGAGATAACAATCTCTAAAATATTCATTATCTTTAGAACGTACAATAGCCCAAGTTTGTTCTCTATTATTTTGGAAAAATCTTCACTCGTCATTTCGTCAAAATGCGATATTAAGTGTTATCTTTTATATAATAAGCATAACAGGATGCGAAAACATTGCATTTTATTTTCGCAAATATAATCGTTTGCCGACTGGAACTCAAACGATGTAAATACAATATTAAAATTCGAATTTTCTTTGTTTGGCTAAAAATTACAATTGTAAGTATATTTATAACGAAAATAAGCTTCCGCAAAATAAATAATTCAAAAGAGAAACCATTGTTATTTTTTTCGTCTAATATTCAAATTAAGCTTTGTTGGATTTCTTTGTCAGCACAGCGGAAAAATAGAATATGACAATCGACTTTAAAATTTTAAGTTTACTGTAATAAAATTAAAGAATGGAATTTTATGATAAGGAGACTATGGGTTTTTTCGAATCAAAACAACAAAATTCGGAGATTACATTATATAAAAATTGAAATTAGAAAATATTTTTGATTTCAGTTTTTAAATTGTTCTATGTTTATTTGATGTGGCATGACTTGCTATATTGGTTATTTTTTGTTGTGAAATTGTATTATTTAAAAAGATTAAGTAAATAACTATTTCCCAGTCAGCTTAAACAGAGATAAATAACAATAATAATTTTGACAATCTTCATCGAAATTACGGAAAAACAATTTTTGATTAAAAAGATTGTTCTTATTTGCAATTATAAAGAATATTCTTATTTGATATTAAAATCAATCTTGAAATCAGTTTTTTTTACAATAAGAATATTCTTTATAGAAATTTTAAGAAAGTTCTTTATTGTGATTACAAGAAGTTTCCATTAAAATATAGCGTTCTGAGGCTTATATTTATTTCAGATAATAGAAAATCTGTACATGACATTAACCTGGAGTAACTAATGCAGCAACGAAGCCATGTGACAGTCTAAGCGCATTATCTAATATTCAGCTGCCTGATTTCTTACGCTTTGCTGTGACATTATGTTATTTCGCTTTCTATAAAATTCGTAATGACATCCTAAAGTATAATATGAAACAGGAAAATTGCTAATTAAGAAGAGACGTCAGAAATTAAAAGAGCACTAATTTTAATATTGTTCTTTTTCATGAAACACTGTAAAAAAATAAGCGTGTGAAACGTTATACGACCCAAAAATATTAAACTATTCGCCATTTTAAATGTTCAGAATTATTTTTTAAAAACAAATTAATTAATAAGTAATTGAACTCGGTAATTTTTAGCTTATTAATTAGCTTTATATAGTAATTGAAATTGTATGAAGTTGTATAATTAAATTCAAATGAACTAAAACTGAGTTCATTTAGGCTACTAAAAGCATAAATTTTCAGATTTAGTTCTTTTTACAGAATGTTGTGCAAAAAGTTCAAATTCCAGAATCAAAGTATTAAAATAAAATTAAAATGTGAAATCAAGAATTAAAATAAAGATATATTCTGCTAGTAAGTAATTTCGTAAAATCATTCGTGTAAGAGTTATTTCTTGTTTAACGGATTGTATCTGTTTTAATTACACAGAATATTGTGCAAAATTCATGGATTGCAGCTATTACAATTTGC
>JAOUZG010025323.1:4244443-4274399 GCA_026289955.1 Argiope argentata
AATGTAGCACAAAATTATTTCTTGTGCAACGGATCGCAGCTGTTACCTATTCATATAATATTGTGCATAGGTTCAAGCTCCGAAAACAAAAAGCTAAAATAAAAATCGAGAGTTAAAATAAAGATCTATTCTACAAGCAAATAATTTTGTAAAATCATTCTTTTATGAGTTATTTCTTGCGCAACGGATTGAATTTGTTTTAATTACACATGATATTGTGCAAAATTCACAGAATACAGCACAAAATTATTTCTTGTACAAAGAATTGCAGCTGCTACCTATTCACGGAATATTGTGCAAAGGTTCAAACTCCAAAAACAAAATGCTAAGATAAAAAACATAAGTTAAATTAGAGATCAATTCTGCAATCAAATAATTTTGTAAAATCATTTTTATGGGTTGTTTCTTATGTAGTGGATTGCAGTTTCAATTTCGAATAAAACTCAACATATGCTCAGGTAGAGCTTGTGTTGTTACTAATGGCACTTGCTATGAACAAGCGAGCTGGTAGCCGTCAACGATTTTAAGCCGAAAGGAACGTCTCTCTCTCTCTCTCTTTTTTAAGTTGCGCCAACTAGGGACTAAGAGTACGACTTAGCTACACACTCATCACAGTCGCTTGCCCGGCCTTTTTTTACAGGGCATATTCATCACCTTACAAATAAAAAGAAGAACAATCATGCCCTAACCGGGACTTGAACCGGAACGCCCAGCTCTCGGAAGACGCACTATTCCTATGCCATGACGCCGGGGATAGAGCTTGTAACTAAAGTAACTGGTTAACAGTGTCAAATTTTTAGGTATCGAAATCTAACTCTGTCTATAAATTTATCATAATTTCTATTCAATTTTAAATTAAATCTACTGGAATGAGTTTTCAATTTTCCCAATCAGTATGGTAATTAAGGAAATATCATTAAGCAATTAATCATCTTTATGTTTGAAAATATTTGATATTTTGTGAACGTAAAATGAATATTAAACTAAATATTCATACAGCTATTATTTATTTAATAAAATAATAAAGCATATATTCCAGAAAGATAATTATTTTTATTGTGCGACCGTTAAATTCTTCGGCGACGTTCTATCGTATTGTTGACGACTTGAATACCATTAGCAAATTTCCGAGATTACCATTAATTATGATTATGCCTTTTCTTGTACTCCAATCAGCAAATAACTTGAAATAGATCTCACTTGATGGTTATGGTCTAGAGAAGACTTTAAATTCTTACACAGGTGATAAATCTGAGACATTACATAAAGAAATTCTGATTAACATGCATAACATGGCCAGTAGGGACTGATTTAGCAAATCATCATTATCTATTTTCCATGGAACTGCATGTTATATTCTCAAAAGCATCGTTCAAAAACCTGTTTATTATCGCAATTTTACAGTAACTGTTAATTTTTTCTTCTTCTTTTGCTATGTTCGATCAAAGAAAAGTTGTTGCATTTTAACAAATCTTCTCATGGTTCCTTCGTATCAAAATGTAAATTTTCCCGCCCGGTGCTTATCGCTATGGAGAGTCGGAGATTATCATTGGAACTGGTTTATATCAGTCATTTTGTGACAGGACATATTTTTTCATGCATCGAATTTGAATAATAAGGATATCTGCATAAGGGTCACGGTGCATAGATCACCAACGTTCTTTTATGTTAGTATACCTGGACAAAACGTGTTTTGGAAGAAAAAAGGAAGTTTCTCTTTTTATAAAACTTTGGGTGGGAGGATGCAACATGCAGCTTTAACATATGCTAAAAATGTAGATTATTTCTTTTATCAAATTTGTATCAATTTAGGAAATGCAAAAATCTGGCACACGTCGGAACCTAGATAAATAGACTTGTGTATTTTCTGTCTTTGGATAAGAGGACAATTCTAGATATATTCGCTTTCTCTGAAAGAGTTTAGTTTTTTTTTCTCATGAATTAAAGGATGTATCACTTTTATCTTAATGTATAATTATGTCATTTGTTATGTGTTATATTTACCTTTCATGTAATCTGGAATTCTGTCACTTGTCAAAATTTTATGCATATGCATATAATTATAACATTGGTCAAAGTAACATGTATAATTCTGTCACTTGTTATGTGCTGTTACATTTACCTTTCATGTAATATATAATTCTGTCACTTGTCAAAATTTTATGTATACGCATATAATTATGGCATTGGTCAAAGTTATATGTATACACATATAATTCTGTCACTTGTTATGTGTTGTTACGTTTACCCTTCATGCCATCTATAATTCTGCCACTTGTCAAAATTTTATGCATACGTATATAATTAGTCTCTAGTCAAAATTGTATGTATAATCATATAATTCTGTCACTTGTTATGTCTCATAAATTCCATGCGGAAATCTTCCTATAAAAGACTATTATGTAAAGGGCAGTTAACCTATTGAAATAATTTTAATTAAAAAATAAAAATAAGAGTAAATAATGTTGTTGTTGTTGTTACTTACGGCACTTGCCATGGACAAACCTTGCTAATACATCAGCAGATTTTAAGCCGAAGATAAATGTCTCATTATCTCTTTTAATATTGATAATTTTGCGTATTTCATATTTGTTTTTCAACATTTTGTTATTTTACATGAGCTATTCAAGAATGAGAAAAATAATGATAATAGTATTCCCCGCCTGGTATGTAAAATCAACGCTTCATTAGATGTTTTAATAAATATTTGAAGAAACTTGTCGATATATTTTTAAACAAGCAGACATTCATTCTTGTGTAAAATCTGAAGTATTTGAATGTGTAGAAAAGATTTCCTAACTTTAGAAAAGCTATGAAAGGCCTTTATTTACTTTACTTTTTCCCAATCAAAATTAAATTAACAGTAGGAATAATTTTTGAGTCTATTAGAAGTTCTGTCAAAACATTTGACTATAAAGTGCTTGCTAAGTTAAATAGAAAAGAACTGAGAATAATATTATTTGCCAGTATTAACATGTCGTTGTTTTTGTTACTTACGGCATTTGCAGTGGACAAGCCCCGCTGAAACTATCAGCAGATTTTAAGCCAAGAGTACGTTTATTGTTTTCAATCAGCGCCAACTAGGGCCAAGAGTACGGCTTAACTACACACTCACTACATTTACTTGCACAGCCCCTTTTTACATGGGGGGCATAGTCACACATCACACAGATAGCACACAGAAGAACAACCATGCCGACACTGGAACTCTCAAAACACAAGGAAGACGCGTTATCTCTGTGCCAGAAGATCGGCAGAAGAAATAACAAGCTGTTCAAATTAGAAAGACATCGTTATGATCAAACATAGTGAAAAATATAATAAAAGAAAAATCTGCCGTCGGGGAAAAGCAATTAAAAATGAGATAACAATAAATTGATATTTATTTCTCATAAAGTTTTCAGAAGAGGTATAAATAGACTGTATGAAGTAAAAAATTATTCCAACAATGAACAGCTTTATTTAGCTTTTTTCCAACAACAGCGTATTTTAAATTTGAAACAAAATAAAATTGTATAATATAAATTCATTGCATTTGGCTTATGTGATTTCTGGTATTGAAAAGCATTATAGAAATTACATAACGATGCAACACTTTGAAGAACTTTTGATATTTTTTACAATGTGTTTTAAAGCAAAAACTGTCCATAAAGTTACATTAAAGATTAAAATCTTATGAATCTAAGATCATTCAAAAGAATTCTGAATATCTGTGCTGCTTTTCACTAAAAAATTGGGAAAATTTATCAAATTTATATCCATGTTCAAGACTTAGTATGCATCTATGAAGGTTTTTCGAAAAAATGTAGATATTTGTCAGTAATCAAATATAAATTATCCTCTTACAAAAAATAATTACATATTTCGGTAACAAGGCATTCTAACAGGGCCCGATTTAGCCTAATTTGGGCCTGGGGCAAAAACTTCTTTGAAGACCTTCTCTGTCTTTTTTGTTTTTGAACAAATTTGTTAAAAAAAGCTCATTAGAGAAGGAAACATAAAATAAACTTTCTATCCGATTTGGGGCCCCCCTCTGATGTTGGGGCCCGGGACAACTACCCGTACCCCCGAGTCATAGTCAGGCCCCGCATACTAACTATACAGCTTTTATATAAGGCATGAAATATCTATTACAATAAGGTACTCTGTAAATATGATTTCAGAGTACAAAAATATCAACATATAATAGCGAAAAAAAATCCGATTTTTCGCTTACAATTATATAATTGCGTTTATATAACGCGATAATAATATGCATTTATATGTGTTTAACAACAATAAATTAACAAATCATAAGAAATTTGAATAAATTCTATATTTGATATCATGTAACTACTGTTTGTAGCTGATGGTGAAATAAGATAAAATGCCCTCCCCCCCCCAAAAAAAAACTGCGGAGCATTAATAAACATTTAGAAGTGATGTTTTGTTGTCTATGTTAAAAAAAATGTGTCCTTTTTTAAACAACGGGAAGGAAAATCGGTATTTACGTATTATACCGTCCAACTTTATCTCCAAATTTGAAGTCGCCGCCAATGAGTTGCTAAATTACTAATTATGGCAATCCGGCAATGATGTAAGCCGTTTATCTTTATCGCCAAAGTTAAATCCGTCGCCAAAAAGTTACTAAACCGTTGGCGAAGACGGTATAATTTGATTATATATAATGATGGATTTCGAAGCACCGGAAAATCCATCATTTTTAATGAAAACAAGAATCAATTCGGGTGGAGATTATGTTGCTATTCTCCTTAAAATAGATTCTGCTACTTCAATTTGCTTCAACCTATACGGCAGACACCAAACGATAAAACATTCCCAGAATGAAAAAAAAAAAGTTAAATAGATTAAAAAGAGGAAGAAGGAGAAAGATAAGGAAGGATGTATATATTCTATTTCATATCACTTTTTCACACCTATTCACCGCTTTTTTTTAACCACTAAATCTCTGGTCCGGACAAACATCGATCAGTTGTCACATCAAACATTTTGTTTGAGGGTGCGTGTAGCGTGAAATTCGGAGGACCAGCCGACCGTCAGAGCATGTTTCCCTAAGAGGTGGCATGGTTGGACGAGCTGAAAAACGGTCCTCGGATTTTCAGCACATTGGCGTGCGATTATCAGCCTCTTCTACAAGTTGAGCATGGAAACGGATTTACGCCTCCAAGGATTCCTGTTTGACAACAGGGTTACCAGATTATAATGACAGAATAATGCCAAACTTCTTCAGAAAATGGCCAAATGACTGATTTAAATTTTAATGATTATTTTCATTTCCTACTTCATAAAACATCTGAAACAATGGACAAATGTTTCATTATCTAGAGAACTGAAAGACTCAATAAATGATAAATCCACCAAATAGTAGAATGGCATATAAATAGCTCAAAATCATTTTAAACAAAAAATAAATCGGAGAAAATTTTATATATTTTTTGCTGAGTTTGATTTAGCATTGCAATTATACCATATTTAATTTTTTTTAAACTTTTAACAAAATTAAATTGGTTTTCCCTACTTTAAAGTTAATAGTGTCCCACTTCTAAAAGAAATATGTTGCTATTATATCAAAATATCACATGTCAAAAAAATAAAGTAAAAGATTAAAATGAAATCTGCTATGCATATTTCAATGTATCATGTCAGAACATCATTTCTTGAGTGGACAGACACCACGTGCTCGTGCAACTTAAATTATATTTTTTATGCATTTTAATTGTTTCATTGAATGAGTCGCTTTAGCATTGCAAACGATCCAAAAAACTTTGTCTCGCATTTATTGTTTAAAAAATATCACATTTCCTATTTATTCCATTTTATATAAGCAGGCGTTCAAAATGACATTTTTCTACGTTTTATTTGCGGTAGTCATTAAATTATTTTTTTTA
Organism: Argiope argentata; assembly: GCA_026289955.1. Classification (NCBI taxonomy): domain Eukaryota; kingdom Metazoa; phylum Arthropoda; class Arachnida; order Araneae; family Araneidae; genus Argiope; species Argiope argentata. The sequence continues at coordinate 4,250,332 of JAOUZG010025323.1, forward strand.
ATCAGAGCATTTGTAAATACAATGACAACGCGCTATTAAAAGCTGATTTTTTTGAGATGTTCGTGCAGATAATAATTTTTTTATTTGTCGCATACGGATTCTTTTTGAGGCCAACTACAACATATTCTGACATGATAAAAAAAACAACCTCAAATAAGAAAAATATGACGTTTTGATGAAACAACTGAAAATACTAGATAAATTCTGGAATGCTAGATTTAAGGACAGCAATTCTACAACAGATATTGTTAATGCACATTTTTTTCATCAATCATTTCATTTCATCTCCGTTTTTGAGAGTTTGACTTATTACGTAGTGCCATAATTTAAAAGATATAATGATTTTAATCTTTATTTTACTTGCGTGATCAAATAACTGCAATATTTAAATCTTTGTTTAGCTAAGTTCACATAAACCTAAATCAGGCGCTCAATACTGATGATAACTTCTCCCTTTGCCCGAAAAGAAAAATCAAGACCGAATGAACTTGGGCTTTCTGAAATGCTATCACATTTCCAAAATTTGGCCTTAAAATAGCCAACATGGTAGCCCTGATTGATAGTCGGGGTAGATAGGTCCAGAAGAGGGTTTTCTATCCCCTCTCAACGCCCTGGAGACTTTTTAGTGACCGGTTGGTTGAATATTTAGATGTGACAAACCGCAGTCTCCAGTCAATTCAACCAAAGAATTGACCAGTCTCGTTATCTATGGAAATATTCTAAGCTTCTCTGACAAACTGGAAGCCTTCGTCTGTTGCGGTGTTAAACGATTACGTACAGAGCAATTTCAGGAGGACACTTTCGATTACTAATGTTGGCAATTCGCTTGGAACAACAGATTAGCAATCACAGCAGAAAGGATTAAGTGCCTAATCCACTGTCATGCAACTTTCTAAGCAAATGGTTGATTTAACCCAACAATGATGTCCTGCTCAGTTAACTTCGATGGTTGCCTCATTAGTCATGAGGATGTGAAATGAATATATTTTTAAGCAATGAGTTATCAACTAAAAATAATCATAACTTAATTTGATTTACTGTCGAATTTTCAGAGAAATACGTAATATCCACAATATATAAGCAGCAATTGGAAAGAGCTCTGATAAAAAGCAATAAACTAAATTCAACAATAATTGTTTTTAATGAATTATGCACATTCTCATGATTAATTTATCCAAAATTTGCTTTTTACGAAAGAGGAGAAATTGATCTTTCAACGTAAGAAAAAAATTTGCCACAGTTTTTCGATGATAGTGCGATTACGAAAAATAACATTTCCGCTTCGTAGTTATTTAACACTTTGGTGACCAGCAATTTTACACAGAAACTATGCCATGTCACTGGCTACTTTTTTGTAATTGAATATGAAAGTAAAACATTCTAAAAAAACTCCAATGAATTTTGTTGAAATGGAACATCAAAAAGTTCTTCGCTGATACGTTCCGTCATGGTTGAAATTTTGGGAATTTTACTAAAATTCTAAAAATGTAAATACTAGGAAAAGTAATTTTTCTGTTATAGAGCGGACAAGACTAAACACGATACGCCAAGTTTTTGCAATGTTCTATATCGCCCTCGGCGTTATAAATTGAAACAGATAATGCAAGTGCAATGACGAGTTAACTCGTCACCGGTCAACAACGTTTGAACATGAAAAGACGAGTTAACTCGTCAAAGGTCAGCAAAGTGTTAATATGAAATTGTCATTGTACATTGTCTATTCTGAACGCACAGTTTACGGATATTGATATTTGTAATAAATAGTTACGTGATCAGAAAATAATTAAATTTCTATCTGATTGAATAAATATTATAGTCAAAGAAAAAGATTATTAAAATTTTAAATATAACAGAATAAACAAATAGATTCACATCCCTAGTAGCATTTATTGAACGGGATTAATTGCGACGAATGTTAAAATGTTTTATGCAGTTAAAACCAGTCGAATTAATTTTTAGCTTAAAAGGAAATGATGTAAAATTTATTTAATCATTTATTTGCATAATTAAGTAAAATTTTTAATTGATAATATTTGATCGTTTTACATCTGTATTCAATAACAGATATCTCATTAGTTATATGCATATAATCTCAAAATACCTGCTTTTGTTATTAAGTACGATATTACCTTTTATTTAGGAAACGAAGTTAATACTATATTGTTAGCCTTATAACAATATAGTTTCTCCATATCAATGGAAGAATATGAAACAGTCGAATAATATATGAGATTATGTAATAAATACTTCTTATAAAACATAAAATTGGAAGAGATTTTTTTTTAAATTTAAACTGTTGGTGATAAAAGAAACTTGGTGTCTGATAATAAAAGTAAGTTTTGATGGAAATGAAACATGTGAATATAGCTCAAGAAAAGACAGCATGCTTGAAAATTAAGTATTTAAACATTATTTAACTTCTTAATTTTATTTTTTAAATCTATTTATTTCTGAAACCCCCACAATTTTTTAAAATCAGATTATGGGAAGAAATATTTTCAGAAAATATTTTAGCTCTGATAATGCTTTATGTATAGTGACAGATTAAATAGGATCTGAGCTATAGCAAGAAAAACGCTTTATGTATAGTGACAGATTAAATAGGATTTGAGCTATAGCACGGAACACGCTTTAAGTATAGCGACAGATTAAATAGGTTCTGAGCTATAGCATAGAAAACGTTATATGAACAGTGACAGATTAAATAGGATCTGAGCTATATCATGGAAAATGTTTTATGTATAATGACAGATAAAATAGGATATGAGCTATATCATGGAAAATGCTTAATGTATGGTGACAGATAAAATAAGATCTAAGCTATAGCATGGAAAACGCTAAATAATAAAATCTCAATTTTCAAAAGATAATTGCCGACAATTTGAAAAGCCTAATCTGAAACTTCATGTGGCATTATCCTGAAATATAAATTTAGAAAGCATGTAGGCCGAGCCCACCAAGCAAGAAAGAAAATAAAACTCCCACAAAAAATAATAAAACACCTTCATAATTTTTTAGCCAACTAAATGTATACTTTTCTATTGTATAAGTGCCAGAAGGTGACATACAAAATCTTCAAACACCACGCGCATTTTCGCCTCGCCATCAGTAAAAACCAAGCCCAATAATACAACATTGTCATTAGCAATATAATGGTAAAATAAATACAAAAATTTAATCATTTCCCACGATGGAATTTCATAAATTACACCATCTTTATCGGCGCATGTAAACAACAAAATACTAACCTATCTATGAGTTATTTTAGAATAAGATTGCTAAAAATTTAGAAAAAATTAATGCTTTATTTATGAAGGAATGTCATAATGACAAAATCTTCTTGATTGATATAAACAGAAGATAAAGTAATAATTTGGATAATAGTTAATTTTATTCAATTATATTTTTAAAATTTTCTTTTGAAATTTTGAAATCACGGCAGCATTTTTTGAGTGAAAATAAATAAGAGAAAAATATTTCAGCTCCCAAAAAAAAAAAAAAAAAAGAGACAAGTATTTTAGAAAAAATTATGTAAGATTTTAGAATAACGTAACAGCTGTGATAACATTCAATTATGAATATGATGGTAAAATAAGTGCAAAAATTTAATGACTTTCCACAGTGGAATTTTATAAATTACACCATCTTTATCGCAGCATGTAAAGAACAAAATACTAACTTGTCTATGAGTTATTTTAGAATATGATAGTGAAAAATTTAGAAACATCAACTATTTATTAAGTAATTTCATAAATTATAGAATCTTCTTGATTAATATAAGCAGAATATAAAGCACTAATTGGGATATTAGTTCATTTGATTCAATTATACTTTTTATGCCATTTTAAATTTTGAAATCACTGCAACATTTTATTGAGAGAAAATGGTTTAGCGAAAAATATTTCAGCTCGGAAAGAGGACGAGTGTAGAGGAAAAAATTATTTAAGATTTTAGCATAACATAACAGCTTTGATTATATTGAATAATAAAAATTGATTGTACAGCATTTACTATTATGAATGAATAACATTCTATGAAAACTTCTAAACTTAAAAAAATCCTTTTAGAATTTAGCATAACATAGCAGCTTTGGTTATATTGAATAATAAAAATTGATTGTACAGCATTTACTCTTATGAATGAATAACATTCTATGAAAACTTCTAAACTTAAATAAGCTACATTTTAACATGAAAGGCGTTGCTACATTTCTTTTATGAAGACATCCACACAGAAGTTTAAATAAAAGAAGTTGCTATATTTGTATTATAAAAAATTGCATAAAAATATATATTATGTTTAAATAAAATTAGAAACTAAGCGAGAGGATGTAACGGTAAGTATTGGTGGGTTAATTGAATATGAATTGAAGTTATTTATACAAAATTTTATATAGCCGATTTAGCAAATAAAATGAAACATTTTCAAGTTGATTTTTAAGTTCAAACTATGTGAAATTATTGTTTGATATTATATATTTGAGATAATAACCAACATTGGAAATATTGTGCATTGTAATCTCAAATATCAAACACTTAATTTTTACATCGTTTTAAAGATGCATTCTTGTTGTATTTTTAAAGCAATATAAGAATTATTACAGTCTTTTTATTACACTCAATGAAAACTTACGTAGATTGTCATTTTATCTTAATGCATTTTTATATGTATTATAATACATGAAATAAAATTTTAAAAAAATGACTGAAAAAGAAAAAAAACTTATTTCAAATTTGGGAAAAGAATATAAAATTATTAAAAAAAATTACTTTTATTAATTTAGGGAATTCGCATTTAATTAATAACACCAATAAATTTTTTATTGATATTTGTTCAAATTTCAGATGGTAGAGTTAGTGTTATTTTAATTAAGATTTACTGCCACCTTTAAAAATAGTTTATATTTATTTATTTATTAAGCTAGAAATGCTTTTATTTTTTCAGAATTACACCCTCAAATCGTGTAATATCTGTAAATATCAATCTCCAGGGGTTTATTTGGCATTTAAAAGCATGAAAATTGGTTTAAAATTAAATGGCTGAATGGGTAGATACTTATTTTTGATCTAATATACATATATTTTTAATTATTTCTACCAAAGAGAAATGTATTCGCAACTATGAAACTGTAGTTTTATAAAAAATAAAAAGATTTTGTTATTATTATTTTTTTAATTTATGAATTGATCACAGTACTACTGAAATAAATACTGCTGTTAATTGTATTTAATTTTTCCTATCTTTTATAGGATAAGGAATTGATGGCAGAAAGAAAATTTGGATCTCTTTAATAAATTTAAGTTATTTTACTTATATTTTTTGAAAAATGTGAAAATAAAACTGTCGTTGATGTACTCAATTCTACTGCATAAAGTTTATCTCTGATATACTTTATAAAAAAAAACACAGTGTATGGATCATAATTGAAGGCTATAAAAACATGATAAATATTTTAAAAACACCGCAATATATGGTTATCCAATATTTAATATCACTATTTTTCTAAGTAACTAAGACATACTAATAGATAAGTTATTCAATGAGAACCATAAATGAAATATTTCTGATGGAGTTTTTAATAGTAATAGATGAATGGATGGTGATTGATAACACAAAATATACATGAACAGATATTGCAATTCAGATATTATAGGTTTATTTTTTCAATTAATTCTTTGTTTTATTACATTTTCCTTAAGAACAATTAATTAATTTTCAAATGAAATGTATATTACCCAATTATAATTTAATGTGGAATATATATGTTTCCAAACATAACGTACACGCTAACTTAAAAAATTGTTTATTATATATGTCATAATTAATATGCTAACATTTTTCATGATGTAAATTTTGTCTCTTCAACATAAAAAAGTTTTCCAATATCACGTTATGTCAAAACTATTTTTTTCTCATTATTTTATATAATATGATAGCCCAAGTGACATGTATGTCTTCATTTCAGAACTCCTTATCACCTGTCAATGGAAATAAATTATTATTCCTGCTTTATTATATGCTCACTAAACTAACCATTTCGAAGATAACAGTTAGTCCGTACGGCCGCCGGTAGAGTAGATTTACCATGATAACGTTATTGATAAGTCGTGTATTTTGAGTATGATTTATTAAAATACGTCTACTTAACCAGCTAATCATAAGATAAAATTATTAATAATATTTAAATTGCATGTTTTAATTTTCGAAATTATTATAACATTATGCTAACTATTAGCTTTCAAGGTAATTACAAAATTCAGTGTTTCTCAGAAGATATATTACTAAGCTTCGAATAAATATTTTTGAAAAATATAAAATAATATTATAAATTATAACATATAGAATGATAAAATTCCTAGGGAAACATAAATATATCAACTAAAAACCAAACTTGGCATGAAAATGGTGGAAAATATGGTGTTTGTAAACATATATAGTGTAAAGTCTAGTTTAGAAATTTATCAAATGATTTGTCAGAAATTTTAAAAATAAGAAGTGTGTCGTTTGTTGCTGAATTAAGAAATAAGCTGTATGTCTATCAACTTTTAAATTTGTTCCAGCTGATAAATAGTGGGAACTTTTAAATTCTTCCCACATCATAGAACATAAAAACAACTTTAAAATGGCTTTTAAATAAACAACTTGTTTATTCTGCCGTCCAGAAAATTTTTTACAAAGAATTAAACAGAATTTTTTAAGAAATAGGCATTTAAATTTTAACTAAAAATATTTTTTGTTTGAAAGTTTTTACGAAAATTCGAAATGAGAGAAAATAAGTAGTATTTAAAAACTTAAAATAGTATTAAAACAAATATTATATAGATATTAAAATTAATGGAACATGTTAAAGAATCAACACAGAAATAAAATTCAAACAGATTTATGAACAAAACGATTGAAAAATTAGAATATCGAATAAAGAATGTATTCAGTATTTTCGCCGAAATTTTTTTTTCAGGTAGATTATTGATTTTTTTTATTTGAAAAAGTATCATCAAAAAAAAGTGTATGCAAACGGCGTCCCATATTGAAACACAAATTTAGGAAATAAAATAAAATTCTTTTTTTAATTAACAGTTTTTTGAAAATTTAATTTAATTTCATACTTTTAAAATATTAAAAACATTTCTTCATACATTTTGTATTAGAAGAGGGATAAAAACAAAGAATTCAGAAATAAATATCGTAGAAAAGTATTTGTATAACTAAAAATTCCCAGCGCTAAGATATTTTTGCTTATTAACATCACTCTTAATTCTTTCGGTTTTTCATTAAGGAATCATAAAAGTAAAATTTTAAAGATGAAATTCATAATAGTTTTGATAATGAAAGAGAAATAAATGAATGCACAGTAAAAGAATCACTGCATCATATTTATAACGAAATCTAAATATTACATCAATGATGAAGAAATAATGTTATAATCATCATTCTTCGAAATGACTTTCATTGAAATGCATTTATTCTTTATTAATTGGCACTAAAAAATTGATTATTTTCACTTCTCACTATAATATACCAAAGTTACATTATTCCTTATAAAAGAGCAATATAATTCGAATAATTGTTCGTTTAAAGTTTTAGTTTTTATATTTTTTTAAAATCCTGCTCAGTAATTAGAAATAAAATGACAAAATCAGTTTTAGTACAAACAACAAGACAATTTTTCATATAATTTTCTATTTTGAAATTTATTCTAAAATCTTTCTTTTAAATTTACAAGGATATAAAATGGCATGGATATATTTCTCTTTCAAAATGTATTATTTTTTTCATATTTTCAAGTGTTAGAAATTATAATTTCTCTTTAATGAAAATTATTATTACTTTAAGAAGCTTTAGATTTAAAAAGAAATAAATTTTAATTCTGTCAAAAACTCATTAACTCATACATTTTTACATATATTTTAATGATTATGAACGATTCATCTAAAAAAACTAAGCCTTGAAATATTTTTAAAGGTAAAAATTGTTGCGTTTCATGTAAAAATTTATTTAATTTCAAAAAACTAATAAATTATATTTAGTTTTTAAATATAGTATTCCTATTATAATACTATTTAAAGAAAAATCTAAATCATATTCAGTTTTAGATTTTACCATTACAGATTTATAATTTCACAAAGTTATATTGTGTATGAAGCACTCAAGAATTTTGATTTTTCTTTGCATCAAATAAATGTATGTACAAATAAAATAAAAATACATTCAATATTATTTTTAATGCTATCAAATCTCTTTTTAGTTACAAGGTATATAACATTTATTGCTTCAAATTTAAAAAATAACTCCATTTGTAAAGAAAGTAACAATAGTTTGAGCATTTAATAAAGAGGTAGTTAGTTATATTGTAGAATTACACAAAAAGAAATCAAATTCTTTAAATTATAATCATTTTGTTTTTGAAAATTTTTAATGGCAACTATTTGAATGATACTGTTTTTCATTTTATTGAATTTATATATTGCGTTTTTTTTTAGTATCGTTTTGTTTTTAAAAATATAATCGTTTGATTGAAGTCTTATTATTGTTATATCACGATTACAAAATTCAACGATGGTTTTTACGAGGAATAACTGCACTTTCAAGCAAGATTTAAAGTTTAAAAAAATATTTAATTAGAATAAACTATCTCAAAGTGATTATGAATGGTGCAAATCTCAATCATAAATAAAGTAATAATAATAATAATTCAACGGATGATTAATAAAATTCCAAAGCAAAACGATTATCTTTTATTAAAACTTCTAGTAAAATGAAAAATTTTATGGATTAGTTTCAAAAATGAATTACGAATGATTAAATCTGAAATTAAAACGAAATAACGTTCGAATATTTTTGAAACAAATCATAATTTAAAATACAGAAATATATTAATTGAGAATGACATAAAAGTTACCTTCTTAGTATAATCAGTTTCAAAATTCAGTATTATGTAAATGTGAACTATTCCATTTTGTGTAACTCACTTGAATCAATATTGAGAATTAATTTTCCAAACATCATTTAAGTATTTTAAAGATAGCCGCTATTTTTTCATTAAAAATAATTCACCTTAATTATTTTTCATTAAAATATTTAAGAATTATTTTTCCAAACATCATTTAAAAACTTTAAGGTAACCAATATTTTTCATTTTAGTATTTATCTATGTACTTGACCATCTAATACAACTTTTAATACATCGACCGAATCGTACACAAGTATAAATTATATTCAAAGAGCTGAAACAAATTTTCATTTGATTTTGTCAAAATAAAAATATCTTTATTAAATATTTATCTTTCTTTTAGTAATGCGGTTTCTACTATAAAAACTGATCGGATTTTTTTTTCTTTGTAGAACTATTATTATATTATTTTAAATTAGACTGAGTAAGAAGAATCACTAGTAGATTTTGCATCAGTTATAAAAAAAAATAAATGTTGTTGAAAATAACTTTTTCCTCTCCAGAGTATAAGACATTTTTAAATAAAAGTGCAAAATAATTAATTATAAAGACCTCTTTTACCTCTTTTTTTATAATGCTATATTTTTTTTACCAGATTTCTAGAAAATCGTTAACGATATATTTTGTATATATTATATCGATACTATTTGAAGTTTGTACATCATCATATATTATACATTTATATCATTTGTCAATTTTAGAACTCTTTTTTGTTGCGATTTGTTTCCTCATATTTATTTTGAAAGTTTAAGACGCTTGTGTTATTTAAGATTTTATTGAATTATTATAAAAAAGATTTAGTTGCCTATAAAATATATCTTAAAATACACCGCTAACAGATTCATAAGATTTTAATATAGTTTCAAACTAATTTTTATAGGAAATTAGTAAATAAATCTTCCCGTTAGAAAATAAACTTGAAATTTGCCAATGGTACTTTAAAGCTGAAATAAAATTTTGATTAGTTTGAAAAAATTTGTTGGGAAAATTTGTTTATTTTACACCATTAGAATAATTTTTTATGGGTTTGCACATATTTAATTAAATAATAAACTCATATCATTATAAAATTTATTATATAAAAAGCTTATATATTACTTAATTTACTAATAACTTTCTTAAAAATGATTTTAATCATAAATAAACTGCATTTGAAACATTCATTCAGAAATACATCTAAATTTATTTAATAATATTTAATTCCTATATTACGAATTGGCTTATTTTTACTATATTAAAAACTTAGAAATTCATTTCGAATATTAATGAAAAGAATAGTATACAAAATTAAACTGAATTTGATAATTCAACAATATTTTCTCATTTATAAATTCAAGATGGTAACAGTATCACTTGCTTTTTTTTCTAGCAATTTTTGAGTTAATAAATAAAGATAAAGTCTTATTTATTAAATCATGGGTTTCATTCTTTAATATATTTCTCAATCCCAATGAAAGAACTGTCCAAAATTATTAACCTGATATATGAATCAAACTGGAAATGAATAGTATAATTACATATATTTTATCATATTCAATCTGAATGTACTAGACAAAAATTTATTTCTTGATTAATTCCGTAGTGAAAAAAAGATAATTTTAGTAATATTATTTCCAATTTTTATATTTCATGAGAAAGGGTTTTTGATTTTCTGCAAAATATAGGTATTTTTTTTCAAAAAATTACAAAACTTTCAGTATTGCTACATCATACAACTGCATTCAAATATATGGCTTCTAATAAAATAACTATAAAATCATCTTTTTAGGGTATTACAAATTTATTTTTCCCATATTTTGAAAATTTAATAGCAAGTTTTAAAGAGATGCTTCGGCCTCAAATTTTACCATTTAGCAAAAGCTCCAAAGTAAATTTATATCAAAAATATCACTTGCGCATAAAAGTATATGATAAGACTTTTTTTAAAAAAATATATCGCACTCGAAAATAGCAAAAAAAAAAAGTCATTTAATTAAAATATTTGGCTGAAATTGAATCACTGATTAGATTTACTTATTATTTTATCACATTATCGCATTTTTAAATTTCAGAACTAAAATTGAATCACCGAATAGATTTACTTATTCTTTTTATCACATTACCGCATTTTTAAACTACAGAACTAAAATTAAGACATTTATAGGTATTAAAATTCGGTTCACAAACCAAGTAGAATCCATAAAACCTCGAATATTTTATGAACAAAGATAGTAAAAAACTGAACAATCAAGTGTTTAAAGTCATATCAAACAACATTCATAAAAGCCTTTTTATGTGTCTGAATTTCTTCTCTGGTTGCGTGTTATGCATTTAAAATAGTAATTAAATCTTGAATCTAAGAAGTTTATTTTTACCCTTTGTAGTTTTAGATATTCGACCGGATTTTTATTCCATTCAAAAAATTATACTTTTGATCCGTTTGCTATAATGCTCATTTTTACTTCGCTTCGAGTAAGAGCAAATCAAATTTATCTAGTAATCCTGTAAATAGTAGTGGAAAATTCATCAGATATGAGAAAGGAAATTTAATCCATTGATGTTTTAACCGTTTTTTTAATGGTAAATAAACATATGGAACACTAGTTCTTTATTGTCGGAACTCCGTTATAAAGTATGCCACTGCATGCTTCATAGTAATGTTTTCAAAGATTATATATATATATATATATATATATATATATATATATAGTCGCAATAGAGAAGTTTTGGGAACTGAAAAATTTCGTTTTATACATTTAATTTTCCACATTCAAAAAAAAAAAAAACCATCAAGAAATAATCGAAATAATAAAACTGAAATTTGATAAATAATATCATTATTTTTTTAATTGTATGAACTATTTTTTTTCTTTTTCTATATATGAGTAATTGGGTAGAGGGTCATTATTTTTTAATTTTATGAACTTTTTTTTTCTATTTATGAATACTTAGGTAGAGGGGGGGGGAACCCAGCCTATGATGATGAATGGAAAAATGACTTTTGAACCAGCATTTGAATAAGTCTCCTAAGAGTAATTAGATAATGCAAGTTTGGGAGCATTTCTAACTTCTTATATCTGACTTTCGACTTTCTTTTTAATTTCCTGAAACAGATGTTTTTTTTATTGATATAAATTCTTTACAACAGCCGATTAGTATAAAAATAATTCAGATAAACCGACAAAACATTCAATAACTAGTCCCTTTTAGGAGAGTGAATCCTAACATGAAAAAAGGAATTCTCGATATAAAAAACGGAGATTTACGATACAAATTTAAAGGCAATTTTAAACAAAGCGGCCAAAAGAAGACTGAATATTATTTAATTATCGAATAGATTGCTTTTTAAATGATGAAGCATATTTTTATTTTGTGTTTTTAAGTAACATAATATAAAACTTGCAGAAGATAATCAATTAGGATGTTCAAAAAATTAAACGATACTTGTATCTGATTTGAATATATCTGAGTGCTCAACCTTTATAAATTGAATGAAAGCATGAAACTAAAAATACCCAGAAACTGTCGCAAAAAATATGTATAAAAAATTTCAGGGTTTTTGGGCAATTGTCTATTTTTCCCAGCCTGATAATCCAGCCTTTGCTTTGGGCTAAATTTTCCTACCACGCAGTCGAACAACCAATTTGTTGCCAAAATAAAACAATCAAATGTTGACGTTTTTGTTTACTCACATGGGATTGCTGGTGTTCCAGTGGATATCGAAGAGTTTCTTCGAGATCGCCAGGTCCGGAATCAGCCACGTGACTCCGAATAGAGCGACCATCAAAATCACACCGCAGGACGCCATCCACAAAATTTGTAATCACCAGCACGCACGCAGCACACCGCTTAAAAGTGTGAAATTAACTACTGAATACGTCCGGTTAGCACTAACACATCAAACCGAATACCATGCCTTCTACCATCCGCGCCAGAGTCCACCGCGTGCTCCCCGCTTTCTTTTCTTTCTTGGATTATTTATTTGTTTCAAGACTTTTCCCTGCCTGCCAGCGTCAATGCGGTTTTGTTGTTGTTCTTTTTTTATTTCCTTTCCTTTTCCCAGCCAGTGCTTGGAGCTTCGAAGACCAGGCTAACTAACCGGTCTTTCGAATCGCCGAGGTGTTATTTTTTTTTGTTGCTCTTTCGGCTCTTCTTTTTTTCTTTTTTTTTTCTTTACTTTTTGGTTCGAAAGAGAAGTGTGAAAAAGAGAAACAGTGTGTTTTGGTGGTGGCCAGCGCCATCTAGGGAGAGTTAATGAAGTTGAAGAGGAGAGTGAAACTTCGCCAATGAAATTTAGCGGTTGAGATGGTTTTTCTGCGGCATCGTGTAGATTTTTTTTTTAGCGTCGTCTAAAAAAATTAACGAAACAACATGGAAAATATTTAAGTAGTTTTTATTTTAGATAATGCCTATTAAAGTTTTTGTATTTGATTAGAAAATCCTTAGTTGTTAAATGCCTTTTTAATGTATTTTTTTAATCATAAAATTTGTTTGAAATAGATTATTAGATGACATTTCCATTTACCAACTATAAATTAATAAAAGATTTAATAGTGTTGGTTAATTATTCACTAGAAATAAAAAAGTTCATATGAAGTTATAATTGTATAATAAAAAAACTTCATCGTTAATGGAATTTAGCGGGTGAGATGGTTTTTCTGCGGCATCGTGTAGATTTTTTTTGTGGTTCGTCTAAAAAAAATTCACGAGAAAATATTTTAGTTTTTATTTTAGATGATCCCTGTTAAAGTTTTTGTATTGAAATAGAAAATCTTTAACTGGCAAATGCTTTTTAACGTATTTTTTTTATCATAAAATTTGTTTCAAAAGATTATTAGATGGCATTTCCATTTACCAACTACAAATTAACAAAAGATTCAGTAGTCTTGCTTAATTATTCGATAGAAATTAAAAAGTTCATATGCAGTTATAATTGTATAGTAAAATATCCGCCACACACATTATCCAGCTGACTTTTTTATTGGATTTACAAAATGAAAATACATCATAAGATGTTGAATTTAAATTTTGTATAAATATTTTTAGTATAAAAAATACATTTAATCTTTTGGTGCTTATAATGTAAAATAGAAATGCGATTGTCGATTCAAAAACATCGATTTTTCCCAATTTTTCAGTGAAACAAATTAAAAAAAAATCCCTTGGGATATTTTTCTGTATATTCAGGGCATTATTATCTTCCAAAAAAATAATCTTTTCAATAGCATTAGTAATACATTATTTAAAACCTACCTTATGAAAAATATGAAATATAAATATTTGGAACAAGATCTACTGAACATAATAATCAAAAAAGCAAATTCAAAAATTATTTTACCTCCTATTTAGATATGACATATGTGGGATATTTTCTGTTATATTTTTATAAGAACTTAATTTAAAATACATCTCAGATACTACAGCGTATCCTAGCTAATTTTATCATTTATGTGCTATTTCAATTTAGTACAGAGAAAAATATCTAAAACTCAATGACTTGATTCCACAGTTAAACGCCTCAGTTTACTTATATTTAAAAAAATATATATAAAAATTGAAAACACTTTAAAACATATGGTTAGATAAATAGATAATCGGATTTAAAACATTTAAATATTCAAAACTATTGCATATAACAGGGAAAACAAAGAAAAGCTTCCAAATTTTATTTTTAACATTGCTCAACAGGTGGTAATTATTTAAACAAGCTGGAAATTCGGGAATCCACAATTATGAAAATACTATAAAAAGTTTGTTTTTCTACTATCCTATTGAGGTTTGGAAACCAAAATAAGGAGTTTTCATAACGCCGGATTAAATGTGTTAAATTACCTTTCTTCATATGATTACCAAGATCATGGAATCTTACCTAATATTATTTTTTATGGGATTGCACCAAATGCTTTTTTTATAAACCCCAATACTGAAAACAAACAATGAACTTAAAGAACGTTCCGATGGGGCATGAAAAATTGATACGCTTTTTAAAGCAGTATAAAACTGGAATGAACTTGGATCACAGATTTGATCTCAAATTACAAAAGTTTTATAATTAAAGTATTTGAAATTGAGAAAATTTTAACACCTTTTTCTTATTTTCATACATAATTGATAAATATATTTGTAGTATGTATGCTAATCGAGAATTTTAAATGAATTAAATGTATACAAAAATTATTAAACATTCTAATGTGAAAATCAGAAGTATAATTATACATGAATACAACGCATACATTTCTACCTATTTCAAATGATTAGCCGAGAAAAATTTAAAAGTGTTGTTGCCGTGTTCCGCTTTACAGCGAAAGGAGGGGTGCAGTAGCTTCTGAGGGTATGGACCTCTGAGCACACGAAGGCAGAAAACTGCCTTCTAGCTCACACATATTACAAATCTTTTTTACAGAGCTGACTTCATTTATGCATTTTATTCATTCATCCACAGATCGTAATTTAGATCTTGTTGTTACTTATGCCACTTGCTATGGACAAGCCCCGCAGATTTACCAGCAGATTTTATGCCGAAGGTATGCGCCTCTTGTTTCAAGCAGCGCCAACTAGGGCCAAGAGTATGACTTAAGCTACACACTCATCACAGTCGCTTATACAGCTCCTTTTTACAGGGGGGGGCACAGACACACATCTCACAGAAGAACAACCATGCCCGAACCGGAACTCGAACCCGGGTCTCCCAGAACAAGAGGAAGACGCGCTACATCTGTGCCAGAAAGCAGGCGTAATTTAGATCTGGAACAGAGAACGATCACCTCTGACCCGTACTCTCAGTGATATTACTTTTGACATGGATGACTTAGCGACCACAAGAAATTTAACGTGGCCAGCCACAGAAACTCGGAGAGTCTTCGAGCAGCGAGATTCGAACTCTCAAATACCAATGCTCTGTCGACCAGGCTACCCCGGGCCAATTTAAAAGGGTGAAGAAAAGAATAAATGTATGTAGTTCATTATCAGACGTTTACTTTGAATATCGTAAATAAGTATCAATCCCTTATTTTAATTTATCAATCATAATTACAATAATTGTAACCTTTTATTCTCATGAATCTTGATTTATCGATATTATTACTGTGAAAATAAGAGTAAGCACTTTAATAGAAGGGTGTGATAGGTCAAATCTAAAGCAATCATGCCGAGTAATTTGCAATAAATCTCACTCCTTCAACGGATATCAATTGCGGGTCATGTATAACATGCTTTTAAATGGCGTCTGGGAACCTCCACAATTTATATGAAAGGAGGATGCCCAGACATACATCATCCGGAAATTCTTTGTATTCGGTGTAATTTTTCATTCGCGAAGAATGTCGAAACTTTCGAAGCACCCCTTCATTTAACCTCGTCCACTTAGCCTCCACTCACTTCCGAAAAGACTCTTCAAACATAATACAAAACAGCACTGGAAAAAAAGTCAAAACGCAAACGATTTCATCTAAAAAAATAGAAAAAAGGAGGATGGCACCGACCACTAATTCATGGGTGGAAGCCCTATTCTCTCAATGCCCCCTCATCTATATTTTTCGGGTATTTGAGAAAGCAGATGTTTTTCACTGCCCCATTAATCGGTGGTCCTCATGGGAGGTGCTGGCATCAGATATTAGGGGCATTAAGAGGCCTTCCAACACCCCTTGCCAGAAGACAGGGCGGACTTCACCTGGCCCTGATGAAACTGGAGGTTCCTTTCGTGTTCGTATCGGGCTTGACACCCTCGGTGTCTGTCAGACGGTGTCAGACCGTGAAAGGTGGCAGATGCACCCCCCCTTTGGCACTTAACTCCTCATTATTAATACGGAAGAACAATTCATCGGCGGTACGCTTTAATCTCAGGAGGAATCGCCCACGCCCAATTAGTTGTGATTTATAATTCAACTACTGGGATGGGATGAGCGGTGTCCTTTAAGCCGCAGACGAAAAAGTGAAGAGAAGGAAATTTGTTTTGGAAGAGTCATTCTTTAACGCTACTTGTGCCATAAAAATAATTGTACAAATAGGCTTAAAAAAGAGTGTTAAATGTGAGCTATGTATTCGTTTTTTTTTTTTTTTTGAAATATATAATCCGCTTTTCCTTTTCTTGTTTGATACTAACAGAGTAACATTATGTTAAGGCATAGTAAGAGAATCGATTCGATTCATACAGCACAGTCGTGTGACAAGAGTGACCGATTGTATATGCTATTCAAATACATGTCCGAATGATGCTGATATTGTCGATATGTCGTCAGTTATCATTCGGGTTTTGACAATTAACTCTAAAGAAGAAAACAATTATCACACTCTTTGTTTCATCTGTCTATGACAAAGTGTACTTTCTGTAATTGTAACCATTTACGTCAATGGTGATTGAAGTTTTACGATCTTCTTAGAAAAATCTGCAGGACTTTTCAATAAATCAGGGTTATCTTTTTGCTTGATATTTATTAAAATCGTAATGTCTTACCTCTTGGATATCGAAACGGATCACTACAAGATAATCATTGATCATGAACAGTAATGAATTTTTTAAAAATCATGTCAGAACATGATGTTATTTTGGGAATGAGCATCAACAAAAATCCGTCGGCGAAAAATAAGAAAAACCGTAGGCGAACAATTGAAATTTTATTATCTGTAGGAGTATCTAAAAAAATGAGCTTTTAATAATGCATTGCCATCGCATTTACAAAAGCCCTGATTTTAAAAAAATAAGTTAATGACTACAGTAAATAAAACCTAGAAAAATGTCATTCTGAGAACGTGATTATATGAAATGAAATAAATAGGGAATGGGATATTTTTTTAAACAATCAATGCGAGACAAAGCTTTTTTTTTATCGTTTACAGTACTAAAGTGACTAATTCAATGAAATCATTAAAATGAATAAAAATATGATTTAACTCACACGAGCACGTGGTGCTTGGCCGTTCAAGAAATGATGTTCTGACATGATGCGTTGAAATATGCATAGCAGATTTCATTTTTATCTTTATTTTTTTATGCATTTATATATAAGAGATTCATTTCTCGTTATTTTGATCAGCACAACGGACCGATAAAAATATCTGTGATTACTAGAAGATAAAACTATTTTAATAATGGGAATGGATGCATAAATTTCCGAAATGAAAAAGAAAAGACGTTAAATTTATTAAATATTACAAAATGCGAACCAGAATTATATTACGAAAGAATGTGTGGAGCAATAAATAACGAGTTATTTTAAAAGAACGTGAATGAAAAATATTTCTGATCTTTACTAACAACAATCTTATGATGGGTTATAGATTCGAAATTTGGATTGGGGCAAGCTGTTTTATGTTTATAATACGAGTGTGAATTAATCCCACTATTCCATATAATCTATAGGTGCTAAAATTTATTTCGCTAGCTAATTCTGTATACAAAGATATTTTCCAGTCCTTTTTTCTTACAAATATCAACCTCAGGTTTTGCATATTCGTTGAAAAAATGGGTTCCAGTTAAAAATTAATATTATTTTTTTAAAAAAAAGAAGATTTTTATAAGATAATTAAGGATAATAGTAACTGTGCATGTCCTTCAACATCTAACTAAAGTAATGTGGGCCTGTTCTCTCTCCCCCACCCTTTTAGATGCTCTCAGGGCCTGACTAAGGCAGGGGCATACGGGGCAGCTACCCAGGGCTCCAACATAAGTTATTTATTTGATATGAAATAGAAATTTTATTTTACGCTTCCTTCTTTAATGAATGTTCTTCATTACTGAATTAGTAAAGCAGAGGGGACCCCAAAGAAGTTTTTGCCCCGGGCCCCAGCTGGGCTAATGCGACCCTGGACGCACGAAGAGTTTCAGCAAATTGCAGA
Source organism: Argiope argentata (assembly GCA_026289955.1). NCBI lineage: Eukaryota > Metazoa > Arthropoda > Arachnida > Araneae > Araneidae > Argiope > Argiope argentata. The sequence continues at coordinate 4,269,095 of JAOUZG010025323.1, forward strand.
TGTGCATTTGACGTGTATCACGCGAATATGAATTGATTCCATCTAATGGAGTAATATGATTGAAAATGACTTCAAAAATTTCCTGCTTGGCAATATTTGAGGCCAAAATACTTAAATTTCCGAAATGAAAAGGAAAAGACGTTATTTAATAAATGTTACAATATGCAAATCAGAATTAAATTACGAAAGAAGATTAAGAGAATTATTACCATATTATCAATTATATTTATTATTTATTTGATATGAAATATTTTGTTAAATAATTTTTGAAGAAGGTAAAAAGTGTATTCTCAGAAAGAAATCTGTCTCACTCAAGAAACAAGGCAATCATTTTTTTATTCTTTCAGTAAGTATTCAGTATTCTTTGATAAAAGTGCTTAGTTCTGAGAAAATATTTTGCCAAAAATTAAAAAAAGCATAGATTAAAGTATTAATAAAACGTTAAAGTTAATATAATGGACTTATTTATGCTCTTATTATGCAATGAAATGTCCTGATAGAATTTAAATTCTGAGTCCAAATCTGGTAGGAGGAAAAAAATACACGATGCCTCATCAGAATTCAAAACAAAACGCGGTTATTTGTTAGATGTCATAGCAAATTATCTCTGTCATGTGATACTGATGTTCTTGGAATCGATTCCATTTTAATGTATTCTGTTAAATGGCATTCCCAACTTTTTCTATCTGCAACCATTTTTTCTATTACAAAGAAATGCCATATTTCCGTTTAATGATCTTTTTTCTAGTTCATTGAGAGGTTATTGTGTTAGAAAATTATTTTTACGAGTTACAAAATCTGTTTTAAAATTTATAATTTATCACTGGAAATATTTATAAATTGATTTCAGGTCATTCATTGGCACGTGTCCTTATAACATATTTCAAAAAAGTAAAATGGTCGATTTTGAATCACGATAACGTGCCTGCATATTTTAGAAGTGAGTTCTAACTAGGGTAATGTAAATCAGAGTAAATTTATTTATATTCTGGACGTGATATGTTTTAAATTGCAAACATAAATTTGGAGAAATAAGATTATGAGAGAAGTAACATGATTTTTAGAGGCAATAAAAAATATAAATGTGGTTTATTGCCTCTGTCATGTGATACTGATGTTTCTTATATAGTATTAATATAAGAGTTCAATTTTTTTAAAGTTAATAAAATTATAAAATGCAGGCTAATATCTTATATTTGAGAATGAAATCCAATGTAAAAATGATGTCTCATCTTTGAAAGTAAAATCTTGAATTGTTTAGTTAAAATGGGTGAATTGGTATTGTAATAAAAGTTGTGTTATTGAAGTATTTAATTCCTTAGGCTTTAATTGTAATTTTTAAACAAATCCTTTAGTTTCGTATTAATAAAATACTGAAAATCCTTTTAATTATAAAGTTCATTTCTTAGATTTGAATTAAAAATTATATATACTACTGAATTCAACAACCCACTTGGGTAAAGGCCTGCAGTGCCCATTTCTGCCTTCTTTACAGATGACCCTAGGGTGCAAGGTATATGTCACGGTTAGGAGGTTAGCTTAACGCGGAACCCCCAATATTTAGTTTCCAAGCATATTTGATCCTCTGTTAATCAACCCACTTAAGGGTTCAAAGGCTGAGTCGACCTTGCCCACCCCGAGGATTCCAAAAATTAATTATAGTAAAAAATCAATTTTTTCAGTAATTTATATATATATAATGTGGCAATGCAATCAATAGACAAAAAACAACTCTAATCAACCTATCCTTTTTTCATTTTTTAGAAAAATTTTGAACATATTTCACTTTTTATTTAACCACTTATGTGCTTTTGACGAGTATACTCGTCATGGAAAAAGTGTAACATTTTGCGTTATGACGAATTTATTCGTCAGTAGTAAGTGGTAAATATAACTCATTTTTCGTTATACAACTTAGTTACGCATTTTCCGAAGAGATTGGCGCGATTAACTGGTTAAATTTTACAAATTTATTCTGATATTTTGCCATATTGTACAAATTCTTTATGCTTTATATTGATTATTTGGTTATTTATTAAAATTATTTTTTAGAATTATAATTATTATCAATAAATTGTTATAATTACTTTCTGTAATTTAATATTTGTCATCTATTAAATAGTTAGACGCTTTAAAAAATCTTTTTCGGCTTATTATTTAAATAAATTGCTAAACACGTAAATAAATCATTTCTAATCAATTGAATATTCTGCTTGCTCTCTCAGATCTAGTATATTTGAGTTCGAATTTTTGTATAAAGCATTTTTTTTATTGTTGGGAATAAAATTAATTCAACTGAATTAACTATCTGCTCCAAATTTAGGACACTAATTTGAGATACATAATGTTTGACTGTTGAGGGATATCTATAGGATCCGTTCCTATATTAAGTTCTTTGGTGTGAAGTAAGTGATTCATAACTTAATCATATAAATTATTTTGCCCAGATTAAAAAAAAAATTATTTCCTTTCCCCAAAATATTATACTCAAACATATGTTTCTTTTTTGTAAATTTTAAATTTCTGTAACAAATTTAAAAGTTAATTAGATCAATTAACTTATCAAATTTAAATTAAGCATTATTTATTTATTGATCTAAATGTGTTACTCAAGACATTTCTAAGTCAATGATTATTACTGCAATCGGAAATTTAATTAGAATTTAAGATTTGTAATGTTTTTTACGTGTTTACACAGTTTTTTTTTTAAAAAAATATTTAATTAAAATAAATAATATTTTATATTTATCTAAGATAAAAAGAGTTTAACAATAAGACTGCAAAGGAAAAGAATAATTTCATTTAAAAAGATTGGCATTAATAAATAAATGAAAAGTGGCTCTTTTATTTTAACGAGATTTCAAAATTTTGTTTTTCGATTAATTTAAATTAATTAATTATTTTTAATTTAATATTACTTAAGCATGTCCAAAAACTTGTAAAGTAGGCAAAAAACATTGCTTCATTCTATGATACCGAGAATAATTTTTTTAAGGACACGAATATGAATAAATGGCAAAGAAAAAAAATTAATTAAAATGATAATTAATGAAAAAAAGAATTAAAACGATGAACTAAGACTTGTGTTGTTGTCGTTTCATTCAAATGCTTTAATTATTTTCAAAACGAAATCCATCTTCCAATGAAATTTAATACTTCTACTGATGTGTGTTCTTTTCTTGGACAAAGTTTAAAATACATTGCAGAGCAACAAACAAATATGAAATAAAATAAATAATTTTAACATCATGGATATTAAATATGTTTCAATTAACATAAGTAATCCAAGTCGAGATAAAAAAAAATTAATTAACTGTTGGTAGTGAAAAACAGGTACGTGCAAATTTTGTTCATTTGGAAGAGGAAAAAAAGTCCAAAAGGTATTCAAATGATCCTTTTTAGATCATTATTAAAAGAAAAAGTGTGAAATTTGATATATTCGCAACACCCACTACAAATATACTAATGGAATATGCATTATTAAATAACCGAATTGAAAAGGAATGGAACAAAAAAAAAATCCTAAAGGGCTCGAGGTGTGCAAACGGATATTTCCTTCAATATCACAATTTTCATACCGCAATTATATCCCACAATGGCACAAGAAATAATTAGAGATCCGGATCTTAATACAGTAGAATATCATTCTGTATCTAATTATGAGGTCATGTTATTTCACAAGAGTCCACGATGTCCCCATTTTTCAGCTCGGATGATGCACAGGCGGTTCTGATTTCACTTCGCTTCCAATTAACGCATTTGTAACGGAACAACCATTAGGAAAATCCAGCCTTATTTCCATTGCTAATCTATTCCACAAAGAACAATGCAGGTAAACTTCGTCAAAAAATAAAATAAATAAAACAATGAATTTCGAATGATTTTTTTAATTCATTTATTTTTCTTTTATTATTATTAATATTTTTTCTTTCACTGCAGACGATTTTTTCGGAATGTTTCACCTGCGGCTGAGATAACGTCGGTTGTTTTTTTAGCCTTTATACTGTTGCCATTTTCTATCTCCTCTTCTTTGTTATTAATATTAGTATTTCGCTGCGTCCAATTACGGTTTTATCTTTTGGGCGCCCGTTAAAGGATCGCGGGACGTGAGAAATGTATTAAGCTCCGGTAAATCGCGGCTCACGGACAGTGGCCTTTTTTAATGACCAGTCGTGAGGCATGGACGTAATTTGGAGCCTCTGCTCGCGTTTAAGAGGTGGGGGAAAGTAGAGGATATACCAGGAAGTGGGAAATATGCGGCAACTTTCATTCATTCATTCTTTCTTTTTTTAAAAAAAAATGCTCTTTCTTAATGCAGACGATACCCTTCCATAACTCGTTAGGCGAAACGCTTACAGGTAAAGAAAAAAGAAAAGGATATTGCTTCACAGATGATATGGGTAGGAGTTGATGGAAGGAAGGAATGAACTGAGTCTGATGGCAGAAAAGAACAACCCTGGTGAGGATGGACTTCTGTTGAACGTGTTCGAGGTATCATACCATAAATAGCCTTATTAATAGGCGATGTTTTGAGTCAAAAAGCTGTTTTGTATGGGCTACCAGCACTTTTGCATGCAGAGAGTGGTAATTGGACACCAGTTTTCCAAGTTCAAGTGCATATGCAAAGGATGGAGAATATTCTCGAAAAAGACGGGACTAATGAAGAAAAATGGAAGAGAGAAGAACGTGAAAAAATGTGGAAATTGCAAATGCGTGACAGAGATAAGACATGCTTTTTTTTCCTTCTTGGTGCGAAACTTGCCGTTTCGGGAAATAAGCAATGCTTGTGAAACATAAGATTGGAGTTTAAAGTTCCAAGGAAATCGGAGGGGCATTTTAGATGAGTTCCGTATTACCATTTTTTTAGCCGTTTTTAATTTAGTGAACTCTTAAATTAGTTAGCTAATACTTAACCAACTATTTGGCGTAGGAATTAAATTCGTGAAACATTGTAATACCATAGAGTATGAATGCATATCATTAATGTAATATTGGATGAAAGGGATGAAGTGGAAAAATTGCTATATCTCTATTAATCAAAAAGAATTTTTTGAATGTTCGAAATGAAGTTGCATTTTAAGAAATTGCCAACACTTGAACGCCAGATTTTGATTTACGAAATTGGTTTGTTTCATTTTACACCTTTTAAGTTTTATTTTGTTCTGAATCTCCTGAACTGCTCTTAGAAAAGTGCTTTTAGTGAGATTTAAAAGTAACGACGAATGGTTTGATGAAATAAAAAGACGCGCGCGCACACGCACACACACACACACACACACACACACACACACACACACACACACAC
>JAOUZG010025323.1:4276600-4306360 GCA_026289955.1 Argiope argentata
TATATATATATATGAACGTTTATAAACTTGTAATCGCATCCAAACAATTTCGTCATTCTGGGGGATTAACAACATAATTCATAGCCCTTCTGTGCAAAAATAGCACATTACAAACAGGATTTCGGAAAAAAAGAGTTTTTTGGTATTCCCAAGAAGCGGAGAGAGAGGGTTGCCACACAGTAGACACATTCCTTTTTTTATTCTAAAAAACCAAAAATATAAATAAAAAATAAACCTTAAAATAATATTTTATCTCACTTTCTTCTCTTTTTAAAACGTGCGGGAGTGCTTTATTCGTGAAAAATACCTCTCATGTGTAATTCCCTATCAACTGGAGGTCACCTGAGAGGGTCAAGCATCGGTGACCGACCCCTTCCATCACGTCTCAATAGAACGAAAGGAACGTGACGGATCAGGCTAAGAATTATCGTTTTCTACTCATCATGAGTTCTGACATTTGCGCTTCATGGATTACAAGGAGGTGTTTGGGAAGGGGGGGCACACTTTCACATTTTTTAAGAAAGAATCTTTTTATCTTTTATATATATATATGCCTTTCTTTTGTTCATTCGTTGATAGTTTTCGTGACGTGTTACACACACATTGTGTAAATTGGTGCGAACATAGAAGGTACTCGGGTTCAACCATTGTTGATCGAAATGATAGTTAAATTGTTCGTTTGACGCTGATTACGATTTCGGAAAATAGCTTAAATAGGACAGAAAAAAAATGCGCCCTAAGACAATTTGCTTTGCGGTTCGAGAAAAGCTGTTAAAGTTCTTTGCAGGAAAATCTAAAGGAGAGAGTGAGAAAACTTGCTTATTATATTATATATATATATATATATAGTAAAGCATTTAAATTATTTGATGAAAGCATACAGCAGAGTCATGGCCGAAATCACGAAGACAGGTTGGATTTTTAAGTTCGTTTTATTCCACCTCGGGAACCAAAAGCGCCCTGCACAACACAGAACAACACAAAATGAATTGACAAAAAAGCTCATTCAATTTTTATCCCTCTGAATTTATACCGTCAGATTTTAATAGGGATCTTTGACGCATGTCAATCACATGTACAGTTCGTGCAAGGGAATCCTAGGGATGCATCTTTTAATGGAATTAGTTAAGCAGGTAATTTCTGTCCCTACACTTGGAGTGTGGGAAAGTTGCCGGCGTTTAGCTGATTCAGCAATTTTACAAAGCTTCTGTTGAATTAATTAACTAGAGCGAGTGGAATGGATCAGGAAATAAAAGAATATTTTAGAATGAAGTTACTATGGCTAACTTAGATTGAAAGTTAAGAAATTAATTTGAATTTAAATAGAGAGTTTAAAATATTATATCATTTTAATATATATGATGTCGACTCTAAATGTGATTCAATGTGTAATTTTAAATCTGTTAAGGAAAAATATACATTTCCAGATGAAACAAACAAACAAACAAACTCTGAAATGGAAATAATGTTATTGTCACTTCGGCATAGACAACTTCTTTGGTTAAAAGGAAGAAAATCTGCCAATTTTCTCGAAGAGATTGTTGACCGAAGAAAATGATAATTCAAAACTTCATAATTCAAAATAAAATTCCGTTACTTTGATCACTACGAGTACAAAAACAATAATATTAAGGTATTGAGTGTATTTTATTAAATATAACTAATAGTACTGGAGATTTCTTTTCGAAAAAATAATGTTTTCGCTGCAGATATTTATTAAATTGAATAGCAGAAAATGTAGCACTTTTAACCATTTAGAGTTTGGGAGAATATACCTATTTTTGTTTCGAAATAGTCACCAATTTATCGATTTTTGAGAGAATAGCAAAGTATTTGAACTGAAGTTCTTAACCTATAGGCAAGACAGTTGGATGGCAAAAAAAAGGGCATAGCATGATGACAATGCATTATAAAAATCAATTATGTTTATTAAATACTGAATTTTAGTCAATAAACGTATAAAAAACAACAGGGGGGAAAAGAAGAGAGTAAATTTTACACGATGAAACAACCAGTAAAGATCGGTTCACAGAGTCATGTGTCATGTTAGTGCGGTAAAGCTGTAGATCTAATTCCAGATGATTTTGACTTGATATCCCGATGTTCTTGAGGTATTTGGGGTCGTAATTCTTTACTTCCTTAGTTGTGACATTGTTGCTATAATTTAATTGATTAAAAAATTAGTGGAAAGAATTTTATGGAATATATAGATAGTGGAGTGTGTGAGGTCTTTAGTGATACCAGACTTTCGCACAAAACTTGATATTTGCCTCGACATCTTGGTTTGAAATATTTCTAATTCTTGTATGCGTTCTTTATTGCAGACGTCCAAATTTGTGATATGCTTAGGATGGAATCTCCGTAAGTTGTTCAAATTTAGAAATAATTTGATGCATCTGTAGATAAGAGTACATTTTTTTCTTTGATTTATTAACATTACCAGAAACAGACCATTTTAGCAGTCTTTCCAGTATTATAATAGCCGTGTATTATAGCTTCAGTTTTTGAACTGGAATGCCATAGGTTTTAGATACGGTTTCAATAGCATTCTTTTTGAACCGGAGTATCACAAGTTCCCGATCCGGTTTCTCTAAAATTCGAACTTGCGTGCTTGCGGGCATGGTATACATCAAATGATTGATCGCTGGAAATTTGGAATGGGCTATACAACTTCTATCACCCTCGTGATCTGATCACAGTTATTAGATACGGATACTTGCTCCAAATTAAAATAACTTCAAAATGGAATGTTTATTGCAAGACTTATTGCACTATGTTATAGAAGTTAAAAACGGTGACACAATTTGATTCTCATATTTTTGTGCCAACTATAGATTCAATGGAAAAGTAGTTGATGAGCCTCTAGACATCTTTTTAAAAGTCAGTCAACTTTCTTAGCAATTTTTCTCTCGTATAATGTGAGAGCTACTAACGGGTCTCATATTCTGTACAGCATCATTTTGCGTAATTGATTACGTCATGATAATCACTGGTTAATTTCGCACCTAATTGGCAGACGGGAGTTCTATAGAGAGACAAGATGTGTCGCTCACGCTCATTTATATTTTTATGTTATTTCAATAAAGTTTTAACCCTGTATTAACTTATATGCCGTTTTTTAATTAATATATACAACGTATTAATTCCAGTAGTAGCCTTTCTGTATAATAAACAAATCTCTTAAATAATGTTAACCCATTCACTGCCAACCACGAATATACTCGTGGTTGGCAGGGGGTTACCCATTGCCAGTACGAATATACACGTGATACTTTCAATATATAATAACCTACAACTTGTCAAACTTGCAAACTTTTTATGGCCACAAACATAAATATACAAGTGTAAAAACTCGAAAAAAAGCTACAAATAAATTGTTTTTTACAAAAATTCTACTTGATTTAACCCATTCACTGCCAAGCCTAAATTGTATGAGATTATTCCCATTGGTAACCACGAGTATACTCGTGTTTGAGTTTTATACATGTTAATGATCATTTAAGACAAAATATATGTATTTATTTTGAAATAATAAAACTTAGATAAACAATAACACTCAAAACAAAAAGGGCAATGGGAATAACCTCATACAATTTAGGCTTGGCAGCAAATGGGTTAAAGAAAATATTTATTAGTTAACTTAGAGTAGTACAGATTTTGTACTTACGGCCGTCTTACCTTCCCTTTACTTGTAAAGAAGAGCATGCAATTTAGCATCATGAAAATCTCCAACGTTAGAGGATATTTCTGTTTCTCTTTAACTGGTTATTTAAAGATAATGAGGTCAATCCCCTTCAATTGCTACAATTATTTTTGTATATTAACAGGACTATTGAATTCACTCATTATCAAAAAATTATCCCGAATTCAATAGTATCATCTTGTTTTAAAAAGTTTATTATTTTTATTCATAATGATCTAAGTTTATCTACATATGTTTGTGAAATATTATACATGCATTAAATTTATTATATGCCAAGTTTCTTTTCGTCTTCATTGTTAGCCATTGAATGAAAAGAAAAATACTCAAAATTCTACTGCCAACATTTTCTCTCCAAAACTAAAATGAAATTTATTTGTTTCAGTTCCAGCTTTCCTCCGCAAAAAAGAAAAGAAAAGGAAATATCTGATTATTCACTACCCACCCATATAATCCAATAAATTCCGTATTCCTTTCTTATATTACAAATCTTTGCTTTGATCCTCAAATTACAAGCTTCCGTTGGACTCGAACGAGGGTATCAGCTAACCCAAAAACACAGAGCTCCAGTTGTCCACTTTTCCCGAGTCCATCAACCCCCCAACAATGGAACTATCGCTGATAATCCCGCTCTGTCATAATGGTCCCTACGCACCGCATTTAATGCCATCTCCAGATACGGCGACGTCGGAAACCAGAGTGGATATCTTGCAACGATGTTATTACGATGTCCCTCGAAATTACAAGCGGTTCATTTTTGGGCCGGCAAAGGGAAATGCGGGGACAGATAGCCATGGTCCAGTGCCCTCGTGCCGCATTAGACCCTTTTGAAGATTGTCAATCCGAAAGACGGAGGGGGAGTGCGAGGCATGTTCAGTTCTTATCGGGGTGTTCCGGTGAATGAGGCAGGGTAGCCCGAATTGTTGATCATCGGCTGAGTAAGCTTCTCCCGCCCTTCTCTCATGCAAGTTGTTCGAATTGAGGGATTATTTGTGTGTATGTAGAACAACCCAGATTTCTTTCATTTTGAATAAATAGGGAGTTTTCATTTTTTTTTACTTCTCCCATTCCTTTTCAGGGATTGCTTCTCCACCCTTTCGAATTTAATATTTGCTTTATCCTGCTGCCCTCTTTTTTATTAAAATAAAATAATAATATTTTGCATTCTCTTATCAAATGTACAATTGATCTGGCGCAGATGTAGCGCGTCTTCCTTGTATTCTGGGAGTACCGGTTCGGGCATAGCTGTTCTTCTCTTTGCTATCTGTGAGATGTGTGACTGTGCCCCCCTGTAAAAAGGGCTGTTCAAGCAATGTGATTAGTGTATAGCTAAGTTGTACTCTTGGCTCTAGTTGGCGCTACTTCAAAAACAAGAGACGCTCTTTTTGGCTTAAATCTGCAACTGTATCAGAGATGGGCTTGTCAAATATGGCAAGTGCCATAAGTAACAACAACAACAACGTACAAGTGAAAAAACAAACATTTTTTTTATATGAAAGGGGTCCAATCTAATCGTGGGCTAGCAATTAATTTCCAAGCAACTACAAATAGGTTTGTGTTTTCTAATCGGAAAAATTAACTTAAAGAGTGAAAAAAAAATCTTAAATTCGAGTTAATAAAGGAAGTGCCAGTGGAAACTAAGAATTCTAATCCTTTATTAGTTTATCAGAGTTGTGAATTGAAATAAAATATTCTATACAATCTAAAAATTTAATGCAAAACTGATTGAGTATTGAAATTTCTGTGCGTTTCTTTATTTTAGACCAATCAGAGATCGTATCGAAGAAACGCCTTAAGTTGAGAGTGGTAGTGAAATAGTCTAAAATTTTAGAAAATGAGGGGTTCGTAACTCAGTTTTATAAATGAGGGGTTCAAAGATTCATAACTCAATCAGCTTTAATCATATAAATGTAAACATTTATTTTCATTAAAATATTAGCATGCTACGAATATTTTACAAAATACTTTTAATAGAACTTGGTAATTATACAAAAAATTAGACATCGTAATTTTTTAAAATTACAACCATTGATTTAAAAGAATGGAAGTATATGCAGGGTTAATGAGAAATAGATAACCCATTTCCGATGGCTCTAAAATGCGTTTATTGATGCAAATGAAGTAAAATTCAACCCTTTACGGTCGGAAGTTAACTTTTCAAAGAAATACGATGCAATGACAAAGGTAGCAATAAAATTCTACCATAATGGCTTTTTTTTTTGCAAGATGCAAGGGCTGCGATTGGATAACGTGAGAGCTTTCTTCTGTCCAAATGTGACAGTTGTGGGCGTTAACTTGCCCACTGTGGCAAAAGTTGACCTCTTCACTCCACAGAATGTTCCCTGGACTTGTGTAAACCACCATTCGAGCAAGGAACTCAAGTGCGAAAATTTTACGGATCTCTGAGTCAGGTTTCTCAAACCTCTGGTTTGGGAAAATAACTGTTATTTAAAAACAACTGTATAATAGCATTAAAAAGTCTACTGAAATGTTCCGAGACAAATTTTCATCCCACATAAATCATTCCTTGGATCTATTTAAGAATCAACAATATTCATGAATTCTATGCAAGATGTTAAAAACAAATTGACGATCCGTAGACCATTTGAAGATTTAAATACCATTTTTGAGATCTCAAATTTGACGTAAAGCGATATTTCAAACCTCTTTCATCTCGAATACTTTCACGAATTTCGTAAAGAGATAAAAGTGTGGATGCGAAGCGTTTTATTTTTATTACAGCTCTCCACCATAAAAAAAAAAAGTGATAAATGATCGCTTGTATAGCTCATAATTGCCTTTTCAAAACTTAAAACGCTCACAAAAGCGGCGGAACAGAAAAACTCAAACGTATCTTCCTTTGGTTTCATCTTTTTCCACTTTCAAAAATGCTACAATTTATCTTTTTTACCTACCCTAATGACTCTCAAAAAAAGCTCAACTAGTTCGCAAACTAATGAAAACCTATATTTAGCGTTTAGCTGGGGTTTTTTTTAGAAGATTTTATTTATTTCTTTAGTTCTATTCATTCGTAATTTCTGTATGAATAATTTAGAAACTGACAAAGGAAATTTCGGTGATAATAATATAGATAATTATACACATAATTCATTTCGAAACTTGATTTATTGATACCTTTTTTTTTATCTTCAAGTTTTTTGAATACATTGTTTACAATAATTTGTTATCTTAAATCGGTTTTTTAACGTATCGATGTCGTATCATCTAGCAATATATATACACGACCAAAAAAAGGAAGAAAGGAGGGGGGGGTGGACATAAAAACCAGTCACCTTGACACCTTCTCCCATATTTTCTAATAAATGTACTCATATATAATTAAACACATGGAAATGGTTGATAAAAAACTAATATTGTTCTATCTTTTAGATATTTTTTCTTAAATTAATTGTTACGATGCAATTGATACACAAGCACCAGAAAACCAAATACATATTTGATGTTTTTTTTTTTCTAACTTATTAAAATCTAAGTTTGCCGCTTAATTCTTACTGGAATTACAAAAATACTTAAAGAATTCCCTTTTTTTTTAAAAAAAAATCGTTTTTACATGCTTGAGAAATACAAACCGATAAACCGTTAATCTTTTAACATATGAGACTGCCAGCGTCCTGACATAGGAGTAGAATGTCTACCCCGAGAGCTGGGCGTCCCGCGTTCGAGTCCTGGTTCGGGCAGGTTGTTATTCTGTATACTATCTGTAAAGTGTATGAATGTGCCCCCTTGTAAAAAGGGGCTGTGAAAGCGACTGTGATGAGTGAGTATCTTAGCGGAACTCTTGATTCTAGTTGGCGCTACTTCAAAAACAAGAAACGCTCATTCGGCTTAAAATCGCTGACTGCCGCCAGCTCGGTTGTCCATGGCGCCATTAGTAACAACAACAACATATGATACTCAAAATTTGATTACAATCTAGTCTTTAGATTCTCAATCAATGAGCCGAATTTCTTAGGTTAACAACAGGTTACGTTTTTGAATTATTGTGCTCACATGGTTGTGAAATACAAACCAATAAACCGTTAAGCTTTTAGCATATGAGAATTCAAAATTTGAAAACGATCTAGTCATTAGATTCTCAATCAATGAACCTCATTTCTTTCATCTTAACAGGTTCTGTCCATGGATTGAATGGATCTCTCTTGAAGACAATACTTCAATCCTCAAGAAAGAGACACATCATATCACAATCAATAATTAAAGAAACAGAAAATATTTCATTTCTTTAGGTGACATTCCAAGCATTGAAGCATTGTCTCCCAGGTCCAAAAATCGGAGGGAAGATGTTGTCTTGGCCAGACTAATCAGCAAAACAATTATAACACCAGAATTGTTAAATCGTTTTAACCTTCATAATGATCCTCTTTGTCATGAATGTAATAGTATAAATGATATTGAACACATAATTCTCTCGTGCAAAAAGTACTCATAATATAGAGACACATTAAGGACATTTCTCCAATTAGATATGCAAGATTTCTCCTTCAAAAATGTTCTGGGTAAAATAACCAAACAAGGATCAATTTTTTTTCAATGAATAATAAAAATTATTTAGTAAAAAAATCAATTAAAAAATGAAATACAATTTTTCAGAAATCTGTTTTAAAATCTTAGAAATATAGGATCAATTTTTTTCCAATGAATAATAAAAATTATTTAGTAAAAAAAGAATTCATTAAAAAAATGCAATATAATTTTTCAGAAATCTGTTTCAAATCTTAGAAAAATCGGATCAATTTTTTTCAAGAACGCTCTGCTTCCAACTATACACCACATAGTTCTTTCCGAAAAAGGGCAACCGCTTTCTATGGTGCGTGTCTTTTTTTTAATAAAACCCTCACAACAATAGCCAGAAACAATTCGTCCACGTCAAAACCCGCGCGAAGAAATCGTGCCTAATACCTCTGCAAGGCGTGAGCGTTCTTATGATTTAAAGTGTTCCTAAGCGTTCACGTTACATCATTAGTTTTAAAATAGAATCTCATCTGCCATTTTCTTTGGCGGTCTCCTTCCCAGGGTTTAATGGAGAATGTTTTCGGATGTTATTAGCGAGCCCTCAGTCGTACATCATGGTTATCCCCAAGGATGGGGAAGAATTGGGCAGTAATCATTGGGGCTTTTATTGCTGTCAAGAGATGTTTGATAACTCGGCTCGGGTTTTGTTCGAATTCCGCCTGGAGGTCCCGAGCAGGATGTTTCAGTCCTGCAGACTCGTCAGATTTGTTTGAAAATGCAGCAAAATGCTGTTGGTTAGGTGTATTATTTGAACACTTGGAAAAAAAAGAACGATTGATTATTAGTTGATGCTTCAAAGGTTGTTACGGAATCTCCATTATTTTATAGGAATGATGTATAGCTGCATTTCCTTTGATTTTGAATTGAAACTTCTCGAAATAAATATGTGAATATGAAAGGTGTGCCAAAATTAACGCAAGATTTGAATAAGTCACCATTCGTGCAGTAAAGTATGGGAAACCTGATTAAAAATCTTTTGACAACTGGCAGTTTAGGTTCAGTAAAAACGGAGTGTAACACGACAGAACAAGATGTTTTTATGAACAACAACAATATTTAAAGAATAATGAAAGTCTGACTGTTACAATTCGAAAATTTGAGAATTGGCCCCTAGATCGTGGGGTTTAGCATCAATGGATTTCTTTACAAGGAGTCATTTGAAGTGACTCCAGTATGATATATAGCTGCAGATACTTTGATTTTGCATTGAACCTTCTCAAAATATTAATTAAAATTTTTTCCTATTTAATGTGAATATGAAGAGTGTACCAAAATTAATGCAAGATTTGAATTTGTCACCATTCGTGCGATAAAGTATGGTAAACCCTACTAAATATCATTTGACAACTGACAGTTTAGGTTAGTTAAAAACGGAGTGTTACATGACAGGACAAGGTGTTTTCATGAACAATATTTAAAGAATAAAGAAATTCTGGCTGCCACAATTCGAAAACTTGAGAATTGGCCCCCTAGATTGTTTGTTTAGCATCAATGAATTTCTTTATATGGAATTTAAAGTGAAAGGTCCAATAAACCCACAAGCGCGTGTGCATTGCAGGAGAATATTTAACGTTTTCGTCAACAAAATTCAATCACTTTTATGCAAACAAATTTCATGGTAAATTTATACAAAAGAGTTTGTATGCGCCAGTTCACCTTCTTATTCCTCTTCTTTTAATGCTGATAAGCAGTGCTTAGTAATTCAAAAAGTGTTCAAACTTCCTAAGAAGGTTCGATAGTACGTCTGTCATTGTAAATTCGTAATTTTGGTATGAAACATCAAAAAAGGGTTGGTATCAAAGGTATCAATCAGTTGGCAAATTGTTTATTTATTAGCGCTTTGAACGACTGCTAATTAATTGGTGTTTCAAGACTATGGAAATTTTAATGCAATGAAAGGAGTAAAATCAGAGATAGATTTCACTTTATCTGAAATTGTTGTGAGAACTCAATGTCATTGAACATATTTACTGAAAGAAATAATATGAAATTAATTTCATCAATAAAAGCAGCAGAACTTCATTAAGTAGTACCTTTCCTCCTCCCCCCCCCATTTTTTTACCTAATCGAAAGACTGAATTCTTTCAAATATATCGGTTTATCAATTTTTTACGAATTTTTTTAAACATCATTAGGAGTGCTAAAAATGAACTTTTATAAGCCATCAGGTCAAAAAAGTATTTTACTATATAATTAAAATTCTAAAAAAACACCTATTACCTATACAATTTAAAACGTGTATTTAAAATGAAAATATTTGCTATAAATATTGAATATTATAATTTTAAAACAATGTTTTATCAGTTACCTTTAGAAATATTAAGCTGGATCCTATTTAGGACTGCTAAGCATGGTGTCATGATACAACCAAATGCTTTAATTTAATTTCACTGACTGTAAAGAAAATGGCACTGCAGATAGAATTGTGATCAAAAATGTATATTTAAAATGCAAATATTTGCTACAAATATTGAATATTGGAATTTTAAAACGATGTTTGATCAGTTACCTTTAGAAACATTAGGATCGATCGTGTTTGGAACTATTTAGCATGATGTTAAGATACATCTAAAAGCTTTAATTTTATTTCACTGGCTATAAAGATGGAATGATGGATCAGATGGATTTTGTTTATCTGTCCTAACAGTTAAACATTTCCATTTTCTCTTAGTCACCATAATGATGAAATGTCCAACAAGAACAACGAAGGTCAACAAAGTCAAGGAAGCTTTTCAGGTACAAGAAAGTATTTCATCATTCCTATATCCTATTTACGCCACGTTTTTCACTCTCGATTACTTCGGTTATCGATGTCCCTTTTCGACTAATTCATTTTGGATTTTTTAAAAAACACCCTTTTGTACACACTTAAGAAGTGTCATCTGTGTGTTCTCACGTAAGATCTACATAGCTCGCTATCAATCTGAAAAAGCAGCCAGTAAAAATATGAACTGTTTTAATCCCTGAATTATATGTCAAATTGTCAGACTTAGTAATTTAGTTATTTTGACCCTTAACCACATAGAGCCCGTGTATGGTATTGCAGCTTTGATTCAATTTTATTTCCAAATAAAGTATCATGAAATATTTCAAACTATTTTAATCCATCAAATATATATTTAACGCAAAAATATTGTCCATGATTTTATGACAATTCGAAGTAACCTCGCGTCTGTGCAAATGCGTGAAAAGATAGAATTGAAGTGCGAGTGATTCATTTTCAAAAACCGATAAAAGAGTAAAATTGAGAGAATTTTTTGACAAAGAAACAAAATATTTCCATGGAGTCGATATATTCATCTTTCTCGGCGAATAATAATTTTTTCGCTTTTCAATTGTTTTCTATACTATATACGAGCCCATGTATGACTCTGTAAAAAATATTTTATATTATATATATATATATATATATATATATATATATATATATATATATATCGCTTTATTAATTCATGCAGTAGAGATTTAATAGTTTTTCTCATTCTCTGTTCATTGCATTCATGAAACTCTCATATTGGATCAGTCACAAAACATCAGAGAGTTATTAAATACTGAATTGCCTGATTCATCTCTTTTCTAACCTTGAGACAATGCGAATTTATTCTGTATCCGCCTTTTAGACTACACAGATATCAAATAGAATCCTTCATCCTTAGCTTTCGACAATGGAAGACAATTCCCGGATTTGAAGAAACAATGGTGTGAATATTAGGAAAACAAAGCAATTGGTTAGTGGAAACCAAGAAAAAGATATTTTCACAAAAATTGTCAAAACATAGCAAGAATTCACATGATTTGAGTTAATATTATTAAAAAGAAATAACTTTGAATTTATATAAGAAATTGAATTTATATGCCCCCCTTTTAGAGCTATAACATTATCAGAAATCACAGGCACACAGACATAATTTCAAAAAAATTGTTTTTCGGACTCAGTGTGGTATGTAACAGGATTCAACGAAATCCAGAATTCGAATTTTTTAAAGGGTTTTTATACTTTCTCTATACTGCGTGTAATATGAGAAAATATTATCTGTGTATTGCATAATTATTTTAAAGAATATGTCACAGATGAAGGTCGAAGCTAGAACCCACGACGCTGGTGTTTGTAGCATAACCACAATACAACGTATAATAGAGTATTGTAGACGTTGTTTGGCTAATGAAACTAGGGCCACAGTACTCTCCCACCAGTGAATCGGCTGAGAGACGGAACAATTCTATTCCAAGTGTCATTGTGAACGTATGAGTGCGTTTGCAAGCAGTGTGTGAATTGCAGCATCAACTGTGTCTGACGGCTTTGTTTAGTTGATGCGTGAAGTGAGTCTGACGGCTTTTGCTGCTTATAGATGGTGCCAAGACGGTTGCACGAGGTTGAGTTGTCAGGTTCAACAATGTGGTAGATGAAGGTCGAAGTTAAAATCCGAGACGCTAGTGTTTGTAGCCGAGTAACATAAACAGAAAACAAAAGTATACTTGAGTAACATAAATGTTATCTGGCTTATGAAGCTAGGGCCATGAATATATGCCAAAAAATATTATTGGAAATTGTGCAAAATATTAATGTTAAACATTCTAATAAAAGTAACAATAACAAGTAATATATATAAAAAAATTAAGTTAACTCCTACCTAGGTCAACAAAGAAGAATTTTAGTTTATTTACTTTTTATTAAATAATTACAATTTATATAAACAATTTATCAATAAATTATTGACTTTCACAAGAATTGAACTCGTATTCTACACTTTCACCTGTAGATAACTGAAATCCTTGTTTTTTATTGATTGAGCTACTGCCTGTTGCCTTCAATTTTCATTGCAAATTGCTAAAACACAATTTAAAGCATACAAATGAATTAAATTTAATTAATGAATTAATATTTTAAAAAACTGTATTAACATCAAATGTCATCCAGTACAAGTACAAAAAGATGTATTTGAATTTAAATGGATGAATAAAAAGCATTTTATTAACGATTGAAAAATGTAAACTATATATATATATATATATATATATATATATAGGAGGAATGTGAACTAATAGAGGAATTTTAACATATAGCTCGAAACAGAAATTTAACATAGCTCGAAACAGAAATTTTAACATATAAAATATTATAAACTTCCATAATTTTATTTTTAATGAATTAATATTTGAAACGTCTGTATTAACGTCAAGTGCCATCCACATATAAAGTTTTTAAAAATGTGTTTGAACTTGAGTGGATAAATAAAAAGTATTTTATTGAACATTGATTGAAATTTGTACAAGATAAAGAGAGTGTGAACTAATAGTAGGAATTGAAAAAGTAAAACTGAAAACCAGAAGGTTTTAGACTGCCATTATATGAGGGAAAAAAAGAGAGAGAGAGAAAATTTATATTGATTTTCAGCCCCCATTTTTCAAAAAGAAATTTGCTTGTAAAATATCAATTGAATATTAATCCGATAAAAGAACATATTATAAATGTACCTAAATCAACTGAAATTAAATTAGTTAAGCCAATACCCTAAAAAAATATCTTAATAAAACATTTTCAAAATTTTAATGCGTTATAACGAAAATTTTATTTATTTTTTGAGTGAATCAAGTATGAAAAAAATCACAAAAATCAGGCCAGGCAATTATTTTAAATAGTAATGGGAATAGTAAAAAAACTGAAGACTTTTGTTTTATAATTTAAAAACAGTTATTATGCAACTTTTACTTTTAATCAGTATTGATAAAATAACATAATTTATAAAAATTCTTTGTCGGTAATTAAGGTTTGAAATAAAAATAATAATATTTGAAATGATTATTATATTAATATAATTGAAGTCACAATGCTACAGAACAATAGAGTATATAATTTTCACTAGGAAAACTATAATCTAAAATTCAATCACGAGGTATTTAATAAACAAGAATTTTTAAAGAAAACTCATAAAAATTATTTATTTTTGAAAAATAATGCGTCATCTATTCTTATGAATTTAATGTAGAATTCCATTAACAATAAAGAGAAATAATTTCCTAGTTTGGGAAATAATTTCTAGTCTAAGCCGAAATGAACAAACAAAAACAATTTTCATTCCTAAATCACAGATAAATAATCAAAAATAACGTTCTTCCTGTTAAAAATTTTATTTCTATCGAGAAAACTGTATTTTGCTTAATGTCATTGACCTGAAATTACAATTATTCGAATAAATAGAGAAAAAAAATATCCAATATCATCCCAGTGCAGACGACTTTTTAAATAAACAAAATAAATAAATAAAACTAATTGAAAACATATTTATTCAGATTTCGCCTAACATACTATCATTGTTCTATGATATAAATCCTCTAAAAATCATAAATCAAACCAAGAGGTTCTCTTAAATTTCTTTGATAAAGAAGCTGAAAAAAAATCATATTTATGCAAATCGTTTGGCATTTATTAGAATAAAAAAATCAAGTTTATGCAAATCGTTTGGTGTTTATTAGAACACTTTCAGATTATACTACAACTTCGCGATTAATATACGCTTTTCAAGTCAATTTTATTTTTGGAGATGGAAGGGGGGGATGATGAAGAATAATTCTTCATGATTAATGTCCTTTGTGGTTCTGAATTTAATAGAATGACGCATTCGCCCTAACCAGTTCTGGTGGATCATGATATATTGTTATAAATACTAGAATTTTTATTTTAGATTATTTATTCGTTTCGATATCGACTTAGGGAGGTTTTAACTTTTGACCTGTATTTATCACTGGGAAGTTTAAATAACTTCAATTTCAAGCCATATTTGCTGTTAAAATTGCGAAGGTCTCGAAAGAAATTACAGTTAAGACTCGTAAATCGATTGCATTATTTAGATAGAATTTTTTCTCTATTTGACGATAACATTTTCACAATAAATTAGTCTTGGTAGCTAAGGTTCATGTAGAAATTTGTTTATTATAATAGTCTAAAGGATGTAACTCATAAGTTTTTAGAAACGATATTTCTTTTTTTGAGTCTGGGAAAGAGTGGAGATGGTGTTTGATGGTTGAATTTGAACGATGGATGATGATACATGCCGCAGAAAATAATCATTCCAAAATACACATTCGATTTTCTGATGCTTGTGTATTAACTGCATGCCAGTGATTAATCACCAAAGATTTCACTCTAGATTATGTAAAATTGCTAGACTCATGCCAAAAAGCGATATTCTGTACCTATCATTCGTCAACGGAATTATTATGCAAGTATTAGCTTTCTTTCTTTACTATTTACTAACTATAAAACACACAACATTCATGTTACAATATTTTCTCTATTGTTCGTATATAGAATTTTTTTAATGTTATTTTGTACTTCCCGACTACGCCAAATGATCAAACAAAAAGGTGATTTCTTTAAAATTTCATTACCTTTTTAAAAAAACTGATAACATTTTATTCTGAATTTCATTCCCGATCATTTTACAGTTTATTCTAAAAATGAGTTCGAACGTAATCCTGAATTCATAATTCATTTTAAATGTTCGTAGATTTCCTACGTTTGAATTTTAATGGAAATGAAGTAAAATATAATAACTCCTGTCATACAACCGGTTTTGTATTTTTGGACTAGAAGTAGTTATTAAGAAATTAAGGTTTAGTTCATCGATTCTGTCATCTCTTTTAAAAAATGCATTGTTTATTAGATATGCCATTGTTAGATTGTCATAGGTAGGCTTCAGTACTATTTATGTCATTGTAACACATGCATATTCATATAATTTAGGTCTTGTTCACTAATATAACCAATAAACTTGTTCTTTCTACAAGATAAAAATGTTAATTAGTGAATCTTTAATTAATACTTCCAGCTTT
Source organism: Argiope argentata (assembly GCA_026289955.1). Lineage (NCBI taxonomy): Eukaryota > Metazoa > Arthropoda > Arachnida > Araneae > Araneidae > Argiope > Argiope argentata. Next base: position 4,292,667 of record JAOUZG010025323.1, read on the forward strand.
GCCTTATAAATATTTAGTTGGAAATAAGGATATGGATAATATTTTAGATCCTTTTAGCCAACATTCCTTAAGAAAAATTCTAACTACAATACACTCTTGTGTGTCCGGCTCTTAACTATCTGACCGAATATTCTTTTATCGTAATTAAGATAGGCATTACAGAATTTTTGTTAAAATGTATATCTTTAATTTACTTTTTCTCTTTTAAGTTTTTGATACGTGCAGTGCAGTATATAAACTATCAGTACAAAGCCTACAGTTTAAACTCAACGCGTTATTGGCATTTGTTTAAGGCCACATTCACATTCTGCGCAGTTTGAATACACGAGTTCGAACCTGTCAGCCGAAGATTCTCCGCGTGTGGTGGACATTAATTTTGTCGGGGTCATAAAGTTCTCCACTCAGAGAGTAATACCACCGGGATTACTGGGTCAGAGGTAATTGTTCTCTGTTCCAGATCTAAATTACGATCTGTGGGTGGATGAATAAATGAAATGCATGAATGAAGTATGTACAATCGAAATGGAATAATTTATAATAAAAGTTTGCAATCGAAATGGAATAACATTGGAGGAAAAGTTAAAGATAATTTGCTCTTTATGGCTTTATTTGAGGAACGATAACATCATTTAACATGCCCTTGTTTAACGAATGTTGTTTCGTAATGGATTATAAAGTAGCTGTAAATTACAATACCATATTATAGCACAGCTTGAAAAGCAATTACCGAGTTAATTCGAGGATTTAATGTACGTCCATGGAAAAGTTTACAATTGAAATGGAATAATTTATAATAAAAGTTTGCAATCGAAATGGAATAACATTGGAGGAAAAGTTAAAGATAGTTTGCTTTTTATGGCTTTATTTGAGGAACGATAACATCATTTAACATGCTCTTGTTTAACGAATGTTGCTTCTTAATGGATTATAAAGTAGCTGTAAATTACAATACCTTATTATAGCACAGCTTGAAAAGCAATTACCGAGTTAATTCGAGGATTTAATGTACGTCCATGGAAAAGTTTGCAATCGAAATGGAATGATTTATAATAAAAGTTTGCAATCGAAATGGAATAATTTATAATAAAAGTTTGCAATCGAAATGGAATAATTTATAATAAAAGTTTGCAATCGAAATGGAATAATTTATAATAAAAGTTTGCAATCGAAATGGAATAACATTGGAGGAAAAGTTAAAGATAGTTTGCTCTTTGTGGCTTTATTTGAGGAACGATAACATTATTTAACATGTCTTTGTTTAACGATTGTTGTTTCGTAATGGATTTAAAAGTAGCTTAAATTACAATACCATATTATAGCACAGCTTGAAAAGCAATTACTAAGCTAAATTGAGGATTTAATACACATCCATGTAAAAGTTTGCAATCGAAATGGAATTACAATGGAGGAAAAGTTAAAGATAAAGATAATTCGCTTTTTGTGGCTTTATTTGAGGAACGATAACAGCATTTAATATGCCCTTGTTTAACGAATGTTGTTTCGTAATGGATTTAAAAGTAACAGTAAATTACAATACCATATTACAGCACAGTTTGTAAAGCAATTACCAAGTTAAATTGAGGATTTTATGTACGTCCATGTAAAAGTTTGCAATCGAAATGGAATTACATTGGAAAAAAAGTTAAAGATAGTTTGTCGTTAAGCTATCCAGCCATTTCTACCCAACGGATTCATCACCTAATCGGCCCCTCACATGAATCTCCGAAGATTGTGCGGCCAGCAAGATCTTCCTAGGGGAGAAAAAAAAAAAGGACTTAATAAACGAGACAGGAACAGGTTTTCCCCGTGTGCCTTGCGCCACGTTCTCGCGCCTAGGCCCTGTAATCATCACACCTTGGAGGCACCGATTTTGGCAGGGGGGACAGATAACGGTGCCCTCGGCCACCCCTCCTTTTTCTCTTCCACAGTGGAAGGGATACTTATCTGCCCGAGAGGGTCAAAGCCAGGCTTCCTCGAAATCAAACCACAAAAGATTCTATTCAATTTTAATACCCGTGCCATCAAGTAATCAGCTGGGCACCGCAACGAGAACGCTGTGTGTTTTTTTTATTGTATCTTTTCTCTCTTTCTGTTTTTGTTTCGGTTGGAAACTCGGGCAAGAATAAACAGAGACTGATTTGAAAGTGTGTTTAGTTAGTTGGCTTTTGTCAACTAAACTAAACAAAACGACGGATACGGAAAACTAATGAAATTATTTATAGCTATTTTAATAGTTTTATAAGCGTGTTTGCGATTGTATATAACGGCAATTGATACTTCCCGTTGATTTATTTATATAAGCTTTCTCAAAATGACGGTTGGATTATTTTTTGAGTGAGGTCGCCTGGTGAAACGATAATAATTTAGATGTGTGGGTTCATTTTTTATCATGTCAGAACATGATGTTGCTTTTGGGATGAGATTTTTGGCATCACCGAAATTCCGTAGGTGAAAAATAAAAATTTTATTATCTGCACGAGCAACTCAAAAAATCAGCTATTAATATCTTGTTACTATTGCATTTACAAAAGCTCTGATTTAACAAAAAAAAAATAAGTTAATGACTACAGCAAATAAAACCTAGAAAAATATCATTTTGAGCACGTGATTACATGAAATGAAATAAATAGGAAACGTGATATTTTTTAAACAGTCAATGCGAGACAAAGTTTTATTTGGATCGTTTGCAATACTAAAGTGGCATTCAATGAAACCATTAAAATGAAAAAAAAATATGATATAACTTGAACGAGCACGTAGTGCTTGGCTGTTCAAGAAATAATATTCTGACGTGATTCACTGAAATATGCATAGTAGATTTCATTTTAATCTTTATTTTTATCTAACAATAGAATGAGATACGAAGAAGCTCACGAATCCGTTATATTAACGCCCAGTTTTGAGCCACATTAGGAGTATTTTAGGACGAACCTCGCAATTCTCAACCGTGATCCGATGAGGAGGAGGACACCTGAGCTAGCACCTCTTCCCCAAGAGTCATCAATTTACCAGCGAGAATACTTTTGACCTTGATGGGTTTAATGGGCAGCATACCCGCATATACGACGGTTCTTTGGTGGAATCAGGATTCGAGTTTGAAACCTTCTAGTTCCGAAGCTGAGATCTTACTGCCATGACAATGCGCCACAAGCATAAAAAAAATTGTTACACTGATTTATCTTTAAAAAAATGTTCATCATTAACAGCGAGAATTAATTGAGCCTAAAATTTTTTTGGCTCAATAGCCCTCAGTGCTCTCACAAGAAAACCCCAATGCCTTTCTTCACCCACACCACCATATTTGACTTTAAAATGCGAAACAAGTGGAATTGGTTAGTGGAGTGGCGTATGGGATATTAATATTTCCTCCCCCTTTAAGTCACTTGAACACCACTGCATGCTCCTGTTTGCCTCATCGCGACTTTTCCAATCAACGGATATAGACAAGTATAAAAAAAGGGAAAAAAAGTTTTTAAAAAAATATATGAAAAAAAATTTTTTTAATAAATTTCTACTTAGGTTAACAAAGAAAATTTTTATTATAGTTGCTCGCTATTAAATAATTACAATTAATAGAAATATGACAAAGTCACTATATTAGGTGGTAAAATGGAAAGCGAATTTCCTGGCAATGTTCCATTCTTCTTTCTATAAATAGTGTTCGAACACGCAATCCAAGGAATGGGAATCCAACACCATACCAACCAGACTATCCCGGCTTAACGATTACAATTAATATAAATAATTGATTAAAAATTATACTAGCATTGAATTTTCAAAGTCAATTGAGGCAACGCAAAATGCGTGAATTTTCTACTCTAGTTGGCGTAGTATAATGCAGATTATAAATTCCTAATTTTCTATATTCAGTATTATTTTAATTCGAAAGTATTTCAAAACTAATCGGAAAAATCGATTCATTAACAATGTTTTATTTTAAATGCATCAAACACTATGAAAATAAACAGAATCGTTTAAAATAATTGGTAGAAAACATGTTAAGCCTAACCTCATTGGCGTTGGGAAAAAAAACACTGAATTCGTGACTTATTTTCGTTTTTATTTATTATTATTATTATTATTTTAGCTTTCCACTTCAAAGGATATAATTGTTAGATGCGGATTCCATTTCCAAGTTCGATTTCTGTTCGAAATTGGAAAATAAAGTAACCAAGTATAAACACTACAAGAAAGATGTTCTCTTTGGTGCAGCGCCGTCAAAATTATATTATAGCAAACCACTAGAAACAATTTTTTTAGTATTCTTTGAGGTGTTTCAAACGGCTTAATATCAAGAAGCAGACATCATGAAAGAAGACAAAAAAAATTGTCTTTTTAACAATAAAATCCATATTAATACATTTTTGGTTATTTTTATTTCCCTAATCGATTTTGATTTCAATTTTTCATATGGACACCAAAATTGACGTCCCATGGCACTAAGAACAGACGAGTTACTTCTGAAGAATTGGTAAGGTCTAGAAAAGGATTAAATCTTATCAGTAGAAAGACTAAATCCCGAAAGAAACCCGAAAAAGAAAACCGAATTTCCACTCTCTTCCCCTTAGCCATGCAATCTGCTGTAGGTATTTATCATTTGCTTAATTTGTCCGCGTAACGTAATGAGATTTTTCAAATGATTTTTTCGCCTCGAGCTCACATTTTTTTTTCTCCTTTCCTTCCTGAGAGCATTATTACAGAATGAATGTTTCAATACCTTCCGATGCTACTTTTACGATCTGAATTTTCGACACACAATTTTACTGATTTATTTATAAGCATTTTTTTTTCTTTTCTTTTTTCTTTTTCTTTTTCTGATTCATCCTCGAGTTCACTTTGTTAATGATGTCGGAGGGCGTCTTGCATCACGCTTCATCAATTTCTACGGTAACTGATGAATTAATTGCTCGTCTATTTTACCGAAGGTCAATGGATGACCATTAAGGAATTCTGATTGAATTTCATAAGCGCGCGATTCGGCGTAAGTCTTCTTTCGTTGTCCTGCTAGGATTGAGGGGGGAAAAAAGGATTTGGCTTTGTCCTTGAAAACATTTTTGAACGGAATCCACTTATTAGCAAGGTGTTTTAATAAGCCACTTGTTTTATGGATTAATTTTTATTCATTATGTAAACGTTCTAACATTGAGTTTCTTTCTCTCTCTATTTATTTATTTATTAGCTGAATATATTGCCTTATGGTAGCTGTCGTTTCCAATAAAGTATATTAAAATGATTATTAAAGTTCCATGACTTGCTTTTTAAGATGCATAACTGCCGGCGTTCTGAAATAGAGGTAACGCGTCATCCCCGAGAACTGAGCTCACGGGTTCAAGTCCCGATTTGGGCATGGTTGTTGTTCTGTGTTCTATCTGTGAGATGTATGAATGTACCCGCCCCCCCAAAAAAAGGGGCTGTGCAAGCGAATGTGATGAGTGAGTAGCAAAAATCGCAATCTTAGTCCTAGATGGTGCTACTAAAAACAAGAGACGTTTAATGACTGACTACCTCAGCGAGTTTGTCCATGGCAAGTGCCATAAGAAACAACAACATTATACTACATACTCAAAAGGTGGAATGCGTGGTATGATTTCGAATGGGGGTGGGATAATCATACGATGTCAGAAATGAGTGCTAACCAGATCGTTTTGGTGTAAAAAATTATATATCATCTGCCCATGGCTATCAGCTTGGTCGCTCAGATTATTGAATAATCGACTAAGATGAAATTTTACATAAAATTCCTAGGGCTGTGCAAGCGACTACGGTGAGTGAGTAATTAATTCGTAGTCTTGGCGCTAGTTGGCGCTACTTCAAAAACCAGAGACACTCCTTTCGGCATAAAACTCTCTGATGCTACTACAAGTGCCACTAACAACAACAACACAGCATTAACAAGATGCATTATTGACGTATCATTGATATATAAACAACAGAAGGGGTAATAAATTGTGTGCTATCTTAGTGTAATCTTGGGAATAGGAGGAGGAGGAAGGGATAGAGTAGCTTAATTTTGAAACGAGATAATGCAGATTTAATAGTTGGACCTGTTTTAAGAACTGTTCAAATCTGTTTAACATTTTACAAGCTTTTAATTTAATAAATTTTTTAATGATTTATATATATTTTTTATGTTAATATTGTATTTATTATCTATATGTATGAGGTAAAAAATTTACTAAAATAATAAAATTCTTGAAATGTTAGCCAGTTTATCGTAATTATTGTTTTCTATGCTCCCGATTAAAAGCCTCTAATTATTATTATTGTTTTCGATGCTCCCAATTAAAAGCCTCTAATTATTATAATCGATTATCAAGAATTAGTAAATTCAATCAAATGTAGCATAAAATATTATGATTTCACAGAACTTATGTAACTGATTATAACCTGACTAGTTAAAGGAATAGTTAATTTTTCGTTATTAATTATTAATTATGTTTTAATTTACTTAATAATATTAAAACTTCAAAGCAGTTTTAATATTTTATAATTTGTAGAATATGTATTCTTTCACAAATTGGAAAATTTACTTCAATTAACTTCTTGATGAACTAGAGAATTGAAACTTTAAACACTTTTCAGAAAGAACTGGCTGAGAATGTAATATTAACTCCCTTTCGTATTTGTCGTATAAGTATAAATTTTGCAATGATCAAAAACTTTCATTACTACAGACGGCGCCATTCAAATTATTAATAGAGTCATTTAAAATCTATAACAAAATTACCCATTTACAAGACAAAAAAACATAAAATAATTATTTTAATAATTGCTTAATATTTTACGTTTTTAAAACAGACTAAAAGTATAAAATATTTTCGCCTAATCCCAAACAGAAGGCATACATATTCCTAACCATGTACTAATTTTCTGAAAATAATGTGATGATGGAATTAAATTCACAATCAAATAATTTTTATGCAACTTCTTTTGTTCAACAAAAGAATAATCAAGAGTTATCGTTTGTTAGGAACCCAACTTTCACAAATTATAAATAACAGCATTTATTTCTCTTTCTTTACAATAGTAAAATATACAAATCAGAAAAAGATTTTTGAAATTTCGTGAATTTAGAATTAAATAACGGTTTAATTTCTATTATAACCATTTTGTATGTTTTTTCATCCGTATTTTCCTTTTTGCTTAACCTTTAAATGCCTTAAGTTTCAAATGTGATACAGGATTTTTAAATCGAACTCTACATTTACAATCGATTTGTTCTTAAAATTTGGCTGTATGTATTGCATAATGTTTTATTGAACAAAAGTTTTTATAAATAAATATCCACAGTCAAAAATGTTCAAATTATATGGCATTTTATGTTCCAAGCGTATTCAATGAATGACAGATTTTTAGAAGAAGTTAAGCGGAATAAATCTGATCCTTTTTTTTTTCATTTTTTCGAAAAAACTTTGCATGTAGGTGAGTATCTTATATTATTATCTGCATTGTGATTTAAATTTTTTTATACTAAATATGAATTGCGATTAAAATTTTTTAATACTAAATATGTATTGCGTTATACTAAATATACTAAAATATGTATTGCGATATACTAAATATACTAAAATATGTATTGCTATTAAAAAAATTTTTTCTTTATTTTACAATTATAATAAACACATTGACATTTTAAAAAAATGAATTTGGAAAATTAAGTTTTTGTGGTATAAAAAATTAATCCTACAACATGAAAGCATTTTGTTGCTATAAATAATTATATAATTGCTATAAATTTGTATTACTGTGAGCGATATCGAAGCTTTTAGATCTAGCAAAATCGTTAACACAATTAAAAAAACTGAGATGAATTAGTTATGATAAAAAATTGCAATTATTATTGACCTAATGAAACGAAGAGCATTTAAAGATTTAGATGATTAATGAAAATTATTTTTCTAGTTCAACTTTATAATTTTTACACTCTCATGAGCACACGGGCACTTTTTAAGCAACATTTTTCTGTTCCAGTTATATTAAATGTTGCAAAAAATTATTTAGGGTTTTATAAAAAATTATTTACTTATAATATACTAGAGTACAGTCTGTATTTTTACTTTTCTATTTCTTTTTTAATTACAGAGTATTAGAAAGCTATATAAAGATATTACTGTTGTAATCTTTCTTCAATAAGAGAAATTTGAATTGATTTTGATGAATAATCATAACTTAGATTTCCTATACATCCATAAACTCATTTTTGGAAGCATGTTAGGGTACTTACGTATTATACCGTCTTCGCCAATGATCGCCATCGGTTTAGTAACTTTTTGGCGATAGATTTAAATTTGGCGATAAAGATCAACGGATTACACCATTGCCGGATTCCCTAAATGGGCGGTTTAGCAACTCATTGGTGACGACTTCAAATTTGGCGATAAAGTAGGACGGCATAATACGTAAGTACCCATGTTAGTCCTCATTGTATATGAAATACGACAAAAAATATAATGCGTTCAATAAATTCAGTATAACTCAGATAACAATTCAGCATGAAGAATTTGGTCTGATGCCAAAATTGTAGATCTTTATCAAATTTTGGACCCAAACAATAATTGTGAAGAGGACCAAATGAGTCGTCAACTTTTTTTAGCTAAGCGCAAACCATTCGTGATTATACGAGAAGGCGAAGAAAGAAGATTCATTCCTCATTCATTCTGATTATTTTTATCCGATATTATATTTTAAGCAATACTTATTATCATGTCAGAACATGATATTGATTTAGGAATGAGGTTTGCGGCTCAACAAAACTCCGCATGCAAAAAATTAAAAAAAATCTGTAGGTGGAAAATTGAAATTTTATTTTATTTTATTATCATATCAGAACAAGATATTATTTTGGGAATGAGGTTCTATGGCGTCATCAAAAATAGGCGAAAAATATAACTTTTATTATCTGCACGAGCGTCTCAAAAAATCAGCTTTCAATAACGCGTTCCCATTTGGATTTACAAAAGCTCCAATTCAAAAAAATAAGTTAATGACTACAGCAAATAAAGCCGAGAAAAATGTCATCTTGAGAGCGTGATTAAATGAAATGAAATGAAATAAATAGGAAATGTGATATTTTTTTAAAACAATCAATGCGAGACAAAATATTTTGGATCGTTTGCAATACTAAAGGGACTCATTCAACGAAACATTTAAAATGAATAAAAATATAATTTAACTTGGACGAGCACGTGGTGCTTGGCCGCTCAAGATATGATGTTCTGACATGATACATATGCATAGCAGATTTCATCTTAATTTTTTTAAATTTATTTTTTTCTTCCTCAACCGCAATGTTGATATGCTGTTGCACAACGGCCCCAGCATTCCTCCTTATTATTTTTTTTCTATATTTAAATATTAATCCTCAATCTGCAGACGGCGTAACATATCATTTCCCTCTCCAAGGCACCTTCCTTTGCCTTTGCACCGAAAATGAAATATGCCCTACTTAAAACGCACATATTGACGTGGTAACCTCCTTGAAATCTCGCCTTTGTTGCCGAACAAAGCAGCGAGTTAATTTAATTTGAGCCCAAGTAAAACACCATCCAACTCGGCCTTTGTCGAGCAATAACAGGGTTTCTCGCAATAACACCTTGAAACCGTTCCCTGGATATAAGTGTGTGTAGAATTCGCACACCCTCGCCAGAGCCCAGAATTCCAAGTGATCCTTCCATGACAGATCCTTGACAGCCCTGGCATTGCCAAATCCGAAGGCAGGAGGCTCCTTTGGCTCGATAATTTGTCTTCGTGAAGGTATTTTTCACCTTCTTAGAGGATTTGTTCTAAAGCTTTCTGACTTCAGGTTCTTTTTTTAATGCTTCATTCCTTCACCAATAGGCGTTGTTTCAGAGGCGATTCATATTTGCTTGCACCATAGATTCTTATGGTGAATTAAAATAGCAAAAGCAGATTTCGTGAAATGGGATTCTAAATCATTTAGACTTAAAGCATTAGGTTAAAATAGAATAATCTTTTAATGTAGCACCTTATGGGATAGAAAAAATAATTCAGATTGTGCAGAAAATACTAAAGGGGAAAAATAAAGAAATGCTATATTTATATTTATTAGATCCGTCTCAAAATAACATTTGTGTAAACGTAATAGTTCAAATATAGGGTGTTCATTAATTTTTTTCGGGATTTCTGTTCCTCATAACTTTCGAATAAAAAATATTTCGCAAAAACCGATTACGAATTCGTAAATTACAACTCAATGAATTTTATTAATGATATTAAAGTGCACAAAAAGCTTATTAAAAACTTATATCAAAGCTTGCACAATTTGCAATTTGTATGCCTTCAGCTGAAGACAGTTATGGAGAACGTTCCATATTGTCGTATGCGGCATATGTGACTGCACAGCTGATTGCCTCATTGATTTTAGCGGACTGCGAATTTCTTGGTTGCGATCAACATTTTCTTGCAAAGTGCTCGTTCTTTCCGCTCCCTTTCGGTGTAAAACGCTACCAGTTTTCTAAAATTGTGTTAACCAGCATCTGATAGAATTATCAGAAGGAGGATCATTCTCATACGTGGTCCTGAAGCGACGTTGAGTAGTTATGACTGATTTAGTTTCGGAAAACCACAGTGCATACATTGCTTTTTCTTGCACGGTCACCATTTTTTTATTTATGACGTCATAATTACCCAGACTGCAAATGCGATAAGATTGCATTGTTGTCACGTAAAATTCTTTGAGTTGTAATTTACGAATACGTAATCGGTTTTTGCGTAATATTTTTTATTCGAAAGTTATGAGGTACGGAAACCCCAATTAAAATTAATGAACACCCTGTGTATTAGAGCTGAAAAAAAAAAATCTGTAATAAATATTAACCGAAATTACAGAAGAGTAGTCTACAAAATTTTCGATAGAGCTAAAGTTTCAAAATTTACGTGCTTGAAAAAGAGCAAAGTGACTTTCTTTCCATATTTGTTCAATATTTTTCATTTCTTATATCTAAGATATTAGATAAAAAAAATTCTAGCGTTATTAGATGTATAGATAGCATTCATTTTCTACTAAAAGGTAGATAAAATATATTGAAGATAATTCGTTGAAATTTCTGCATTTGTCGGAAGTATAATTATGGATTCAGTACACGTTCTTTTCTTGCTAATTGAATATGTATAAAAAATTATTCAAATCATTTTATAAAAGCCTGCCTTACAAAAGCAGATATTTTGAAAGAGCTGAATAGAATTCTGTCTAAATTAATTTCTTGGATTAGGTTTCTAATTTGCAATAGTAACCTAAAATCATACCCTAAATATATATTATCGATATATATTATAAAAGTTATCAAGTCAAAAATAGGATAATGCATTCGTGTTATTTTCAAATATAGGAAATTAGCAGTACCCGCACGGCGTAGCCGGTGGCATCGCATCCAAGAACAAAAATAAGCTTTAAACTTAAGTCTAGCCTCCACCCGATATGACATGGGCACGTTACGCAACATCAATCAAACATGAAAATATGTTTAAAAATTATAAAAAATAGCTACAAAACAATTTCTAATACACACATTCAGAAATATTTAGACTGTTGCAAAGGGGAAGATATGATATGCCCGTAGACAGGCCATCATTTCGCTCCTCAGGAGATTGATTCTGTCTCCGCGAATCAGTGGTAGTGCGATATAAATAGAGACAACTACTTCGCTTAACAAAAGACTCCCCTTCCCTAAGTGTGGACATTATTTCTCAGATATTCGCTAACCGAACGTTTCCTTTTTCTTCCTCTTCCTCATCACGCAACAAACGAAGCCTTTTGGCATTTAATGTGTTTCCACCAAGTTGGAGTTTTTTTTCCCAGCATAACGTTTGGATTTTTGTTTCGCCATTGTTTCATATGGCGCTTGCCATAGATAAGTTTGCTAGGGTAGTCAGCGATTTAAGCTAATCAGTGTCTCTTGTTTTGTAGTAGTGCCAACTAAGACTAAGAGTACGACTTTTGCTATTCATTCATCACATTCGCTTGCACAGTCGCTTTTCACAGGGGGAAGGGGTATATTCCCACACCTTACAGATAGAACGCAGAAGAAAACCATGCCCGAACCGGGACTCCAACCTGGGTCACATATATCATGGGGAAGACGCTCTGCAAGGACGCCGGCAGAATTGATACTTAAGGAAGGAATTGGGTTGTTCTAATTTAAAAACATTAGTCATCCTTATTTTTATAAATATACGATCATCATAGAGCTGGAAGATTTTCATGTGCTATACATATTTTATGGAAAAGAAAATATAAAGTTCTTTAAAACAATGTTTTTGTTCTTTTTGTTACGGCCGGAATTCCATTTTTATCCTTTACTAAATTTCTTTATGAGAGCAACGATTCAATTCAACAAAATGCGATTCCAACAAAAAGGCAAAAATCGGAACAAAGCGAGGGCGAAAGAAAGTATTTTGAATTTCTACACTTTTATGAAGAGAATCCGCTCATGTATCGTTTTTGGTTCATCATATTTTAATTAGTATTGTAGGAAAAATAAAGCTTATATAAGTTGAAACTTAAGTTCGAATGTCTGTATTTATAGAACACAGATAAATTGAAATTATTACAAATATATATATATATAATTATATATATATAAATATATATATATATATATATATTTCTTCATTTTCAATCTAAGTTAGCCATAGTAACATCATTCTAAAATACTCTTATTTCCTGATCCATTCCTCTTGTTCTAGTTAACTAATTCAACAAAAGCTTTGTAAAACTGCTGAAATAGCTAAATGTCGGCTACTTTCCCACACTCTGAGTGTAGGGATAGAGATTAGCCCGCTTTGCCGATTCCATTAAAAAATCCCTTGGATTCCCATGAACAATCTGTATATGTGATTGACATGTGTCGAAGATCCCTCTTAAAATTTGAAGGTATAAATTCAGAGGGATAAAATTTTAATCGGCTTCTTCATCATTCCGTTTTGTGTCGTTCTGCGTTGTGCACGTCGCTTTTGCTTGTACATAATGCCTGCTTCTCGTGATGGAATAAAACGAACTTAAAAATTCAACCGGTCTTCTCCATGATTTCGGCCATGACTCTGCTATCTGATTTCATCAGATAATTTAAATGTTCTACATTTTATATTATATAATATAAAATGTAGAGCATTTAAATTTATATATATATATATAATGATAATTCAAACTCCAATTTTAAATGTAATTAACTCCTGAAGTTTTGTTTTAATTTAGCACATAGGGACTTCCTTCGAAAATGTTCTTTTATTTCCTGATCCATTTCATATTTTCTATTTAATAAATCAAATTAAGTGTTATAAAGGTAATGCGCAATTGAGTCCACGTGCCCAGTGGATGGATAATAGATCAATGGTGTCAATATTCTTTTAGAGGATCCCTTCGATGAGTAATAAATCACTTACATAAAATAGATTCTTTTAAAATAATCCTGCTTCCATTATCTAGGCCAAAGGTTTCAGAATTAACGTCAGAAATCTACTCGTGAGTGATTTATGAGAATATCCCAGTATATAAGACTAGAGATAAATAGTAATTCTCGGCCCTTTTCTACCCTCTTTCGCCATGTAAATTTACGGATATAGTGTGCTGCTCAGCGTACCTCTTGAGATGGAATAAAACCAAAATTAAAAAATATTTTTTTATTTTAGGATTTTTGGTCACGACTCTCCATACGGCTTTGCAATCAAAAGTAATA
>JAOUZG010025323.1:4306460-4325991 GCA_026289955.1 Argiope argentata
ATAAGATGTGCAAAACTACTAGTAATAAAAATTAATAAGCAATTATCTACATGCATTATTGTTCTTCAGATTACTGAACTTTTTCTACTAAATTTTAGTTCGTATAACGCAGATATATACAAAAATCTCTTTCGCATTTCGTTCATTAAATAACATCTTATTGTTTTGAAATATTTGCTGAATCATAAATCTTTAACATACAAAATTCAATAATTTTTTCTTCATCTTTTATTAAAAGAAGCCGTCTTAATTTTTTCCCCAATAATAATTCATATCACTTTTTATTTCTCTTTACAACGAAGATAAGAATATATAATCAAAAAATCGTATAAAGATCATCGTCTAACTTCATCGAAATTTGTCATCCGCCACTATTTATCACACCCAACCGAAAGAATAAAACGCCGCATTACAAACTCAATGAAAATCGTGATCAAGTGGTTACATACTCGGCTTTTCTCTAGCTTATTAATTGTACCTCACAATCTCATGCAAGCAGACAAGATTTATAATATCAACTCAAATCTCCCATAGACAAAGAAAGAAAAAAAAACACTCCTCTCTTTAAAAATACGCGCCGACCAAAGCGAGAAGTCTTACGAAGCCAGATGAAATGAAATAAAAAGAGCTTCACCATGAAGCAATCAGCAGTTCGATTCAAACTTCAAAACCTGACTCGAATACTTAACTACCTGTTATGGAAAATATTTTATTTTCTGACACTAGATTATTCTTTCAGGCTGAAGCCCAGACGTTTCGGTAGCGTGCCCTATTGTCAATCGGCTTTGCTGGTTGTTTCACAAACTACTTCGAAGATGTCTCGTCTTGGCAGGCGAAAAAACGCTCGCCCTCTGTTGACCTTCAACTCTTTTTTGAACATTGCTAAAAAGGTTATCATATGTATTTTTTTTATTTGTCAAAAATTTTTATAATCCAACTCCAATCAAATATCTTGATTCTGGATTTTACAGGTTTTATTTATTTTTTTATATGGATGATTGTCAGCACGATTTTTTTGAATTGAGCCATTTATCCATTATGGTATTTCATTTTTAAAGTGTGGATAGATGTATTGTCAAGAGAAGTGAAAAGGAATTTTTCCTATCAGTTTTATTTATTTATTTATTTATTTTTATTTTCTCACCTTTGTTAGGTCGCATATTTATTTAAATTTTTTTTATGAAACTATTGAAAAATATAAACACCGTTCCACAGCGTACTTCAGGTGACAGTGATCGATCGCGAATGCGTATGATCGATTTTGTGATGTTGGCTAATAAGGAATATATTGTTTAAAAAGAATCAGAAAAAGAAATTTATTTGAAAAATCCAATGACATTATGAAAAAACAAAATTATTTTAATTGAATTTTCTGGAAGAGTTCATAGTTCCAGTATTTTGCACAAAATCCAATATGCACGGGTATGCATTTATCCGTTTTTGACAGAATGATAATAGGCTTTTTATAAAAGAATGATGTATCTTGGGGCCTATTGTCTAGATATTGTACAGAAATGTTTTCTAGGCACTAACATTTCACAAATAGAAAAATAAATTTCTCACATGTAATAATCATGAATTCTCAAGTTTATCGTGTTTGGGAAGCTTAGGGTAGACAAAACCGTCACATTCAATTAAATTACATGAATATGGTACTACTACTGGCATAGAATGGTTTATTATACATGGCGCATAGATGAAATTTTTCCTTCAATGGTTTTCGCAATGAGATTTTGATAGGGATTTCCTTGACACGTGTAGATTTAGGATAGGGAAATTCAAGTACTTTGCATGTGTTAATCATTATGTATTTTCTTCTCCTCATTCAGAGGGGAGAACCTGGTGAGACAACAACTTTGTGAAGCGAGTGTTGCATTAATTGAATGAAAAAAAAGTTAGGGTTTGGATCAAGAAATAAGATAACATTTGAACATGAAGTTAATAGGGGCTAAATTGAGATGAAAGGAAATTAATTACGATTTAATTTAGAATATGTATATGGCTTTCAACAGTATTATTCGATATTCCATTTTATAAAATTTAAAAACGACAAAAAAACCCGTTTAAAAAAAATCCATACGTTTTACTAAAAATATAATTTTTTTATTTGAATATTTCAATTTCTGATATTTTTTATAAACTCAATGATTTGATTTTATATAGTTATAAAACAGCGCAATAATGTGCTATATTTAAAATATATAAATCATTATTAATTCAACAAATATTTTCAGAAAAATATTTTTCAAATTAGGAAATTTTCCCTTGAAAAAATATTGAATTTTGACGTAGGCGATATGATGACACACACACACACACACACACTTAAAACTATGTTGGAGTGAGCAATTCTAAAACTTCTTTTAAACAACTATATATTACTATCTTTTTTTTAAATTATTATTTATACCCCCCCCCCCCCAAATATTACTTATTTAAAGACATTATTTTTGAATCACACTAATTTTGTGAAATGTTTTGAGCATGGATGTTAAACATTTTATAGTATAGAAATTATAGGGCAAACCATAAGTTCATATTTAATTATTCGAGTTATCTTCGAACAGATATATTCATCGACATAAAATTCGATATTTTTGGAAAAATAAAAGTTTTTAAGTAACTGGAAGTTTACAATGACGTGGCTTTCTATAAGGGAAAACTAAAGTTTTATCTTAAAAAAACCCTACAAGTTTTGAATTGCCGGTGAAGGAAACAACAAACATAAACAAAAAGTCATCATTTATAGTAAAGTTTATTTAAATTATTTATTTAAATTATAAATTATTTGAGACCAAATCTTTTAACTGCAAAGGACACTTTACTAAATATATATTCCATAATTTAAAAAAAACAATTAACATTGTTAAGATAACTGGTTAATATTAATATCCTAAACATATATTCCATAATTTTGAAACTAACATCGCAGAGATAACTGGTTAATATTAATATCCTAAATATATATTCCAATATTTTGAAACAACTAACATCGCAGAGATAACTGGTTAATATTAATATCCTAAATATATATTCCATGATTTTGAAACAAGTTAGCTCGCAAAGATAACTGGTTAATATTAATATCCTAAAATTAAGTACAATAAATTAAGTAACAATGAACAAGTCTGACATTATTAAATACAAAAATAAAAATATACTAAAAACTATTAAAAATCAAAACCATCACACATGTTTTTAAATTAAAGTCAAAAGGTATTAAAATTTATCATCGGATTTGGGTATTTTTACTCCTAACGTAATGGAAATCAAGAAACTTTGGTTCAATAATTAATTACACATTTCAACATATTTTTTAAATTGATCCATAAACTAATGACTTATTTTAATAACTTCGTAAAAATATTAAAAGATAAAGATACAAAAAAACTATGTAAATGACGTTAAAAATGACTAAAGTAATTAAACTTTCGGACAGATAAATCATATTAGTAAATGATTTTTTAATTAAAAATGAAAGCATTTAATTATTATAACTATGAAGAGATAATAAACTTTTTATGAAAATAACAATAAAAATGCTATTTAACGAGGCCTGTCAAGTGGAATATATCTAGTTAAAAGAATAATTAACTAACCAATATATTATAAATACGTAATTATGCATTAATTTATTTAACAGAAATTTTAATAATGCAGTGTAAGCATTAAAATCTAATATTTTATAACTGACAGAATTTGCATTTTTTAGAATTTATAAAATTTCAATCGACGTCTGACTAATAGCTATAGTATTTAGGCTAATAACATTTTTAACAGCCCTATCTGCGGCTTCTTTCAATTCAGCGGCAACTTCATAATTGGAAATCTATCACTGACAAAATTATGATACTAAGGAAGAACAATGATGACAAGCGGTAATTGAATTACGTAATTTCGGATGATATTGAGATCTTTTCATTAAATTTTCAAAAGAAAACATTTGGTTGCACAACTTGCTTCATTTTTAATAAAAATAAATAAAATAATCAACATCCACAAGTAGATGTATACAAGTTTTTCGCTTAAGGTAAGAGAGTACGTTAAAAAGACAGTTTTTTTGTGAAATTATAAACTTTTTTTCGTTTAATATTAAATAGTTCAAATTTTGTTTGCAATTCTATTTTTAAGGAAATAACACTGATTTTTAAGTTTACATTTACATACATTTAAATATTATTTTAATCATTCGATGCTGTTCTCTCACACTTTAATTTTTGAGAGAATTTTCTGACAAAAAAATTCCTCATAAATTAGAACCTAATTTTTGTTCAAATATTGTATAATAATTTCTTGGTATGGTCTTTAGTTCCTCAACTAGATAATAAGTAAACAATTAATTAAGAAATATTTGTTTTAAAACTTCTCAATGTGAACTTTTTTTAAAAAAAAAATTGTGTTATTTATTGTTCGAATTCCAATATTTAAAAGAAGGATAGAAATATTTTTTTTTAGTTCAGGAAACAGAATAATACATTTCTTAAGTTATTTATAAAATTTCTAGGAAATAATTTGATAAGTCTTTAAAAGATTTTTTGCTTTTTATTCCTTTTTAGCCAAAATCCCCCCTCCCAATTTCTTAAAAAAATCTGCCATATAGGGGGGTGGGGTATTTTGATTTCATAGATCTTTTATTTCAATCTTTTTTAATGCAAATATATAAATAATTTTTTAAAGGTCTTCATTCCGTCACAAGCCATAAAATAATTCATGATCAATTAATATAAATATCCAATTTTTAATATTGTTTATTTTAGGTCATTCACATTGAATATGAATATCCAATTTTTAATATTTCTTGTTTATTTTAGGTCATTCACATTCAATATGAATATCCAAATTTTAGCATTGCTTGTTTTTTTAGCATTCAATGCATATTCAATATGAATATCCAATTTTTAGCAATCAATGCATATTCAATATGAATATTCATTTTTTAGTATTGCTTGTTTTTTTTTTTTAGCATTCAATGCATATTCAATATGAATATTCAATTTTTAGCATTGCTTGTTTTTTTAGCATTCAATGCATATTTAATATGAATATCCAATTTTTAACATTGCTTTTTGTTTTAGGTCATTCATATTCAATATGAATATCCAGTTTTTAACATTGTTTATTTGTTTTAGGTCATTCATATTCAATATGAATATCCAATTTTAACACTGTTTATTTGTTTTAGGTCATTCATATTCAATACTAATATCCAATTTTTAACACTGTTTATTTGTTTTAGGTCATTCATATTCAATATGAATATCCAATTTTTAACACTGTTTATTTGTTTTAGGTTATTCATATTCAATCTGAAATTTTCACAACTTTGAAACTCAACAATTTCTTTATAAAAGTATAATTATTTTCTTACAAGTTACCTACGATGCAGTTCCATTGTTCTGTTCGCTGCAAGAGAAAAGATATATTTATCCGAACAAGAGGGCGGTTTTTTTCTCTATAAAGCATTAATATTTGGTAAATAACTTCCCCTCTCCCTTTAAACAAAAAAATGAGATAAATCATTTTTTAAATGCACAAAATGTGTTTTCATTTCAGTTCGAATACCACATTCTGATCCATCCATCCCCCTCTCCATAGGAAATTTCTCATTCTTTTGGCTAATTACTGTCAGGAAAAACATGACTACTCGGCTGTTTTGAGAACAGATCAAAACAACCCGGTAAGGAAATGGTTGCGATAATTATAGTAAGATGTTTCAAAATTGTGCTGAACAATAACGGCCCTGTGATAAGGAATGGGCATTTCTTTTTCTCATGAGGTTTGTTCCCTCTTCGGTTTAGACAACTTCTCAATATAGAATTCTCTGAAAGTGTACAATTCCGGTGATTTTTTTTCTATTAAAAGAATAATAATTTTTTCGTTTGAACGGCCTTGTATCAATATTTGGAACAACGCGTCCGTCGAATATTGGAACAAAGGACGAAAAAGATTAAAAAATAAATATATTAATTGACCTTGGTAAAATTAAAACTGTTTCCTCTTCATTTATTGCCTTTTGGCAACGATTCCTATTTGCCTCTTGGTATTAATTTATTTTCTGTTTTCATACTTCTATTTACAACGAGCAGATTTTGTGAACTTCAGCCTAGGAGGCATCAAAGCCTTAGTAAAAATATTGTCCATTTTAAAAACGAAAAAGAAAAGTGACTACAAGACAAAAACAATCGAAGCAAGAGTAAAAAATCTGCAATACATCAATGCGTCATTCAAAGAACTTTCCAAAATGATATATTTTCTACTCTTGGTTACGATGTAATGAAGGATTTACTTTGATGGCTTTCTGGCACAGAGGTAGCGTGCCTTCCACGTGTTCTGGCAGTTCCGGTTCGGGCATGGTTGTTCTTCTGTGTGCTATCTGTGAGATGTGTGACTGTGCCCCCCCCCATTAAAAAGGAGCTGTGCAAGCGACTGTGTTGAGTGTGTAGCGAAGTTGTGCTCTTGGCCCTAGTTGGCGCTATTTCAAGAACAAGACACCCTCATTCGGCTTAAAATTATTAACGAAACGTTAGCGTGCTGACCCATGGCAAGTGCCATAAGTAACAACAACAGCATGATTTACTTTAGCCGTATAATATAATGGTTTAGGTTTACATTTTTTAACCAGATTTTTCAGCCATTTTCGCATATTACTATGTTTATGATTCCAAACGATAATAGAATATAAAATACTTTAAAACTCCGAAAATTCCTACATTTTTTTTAACAAAATGAATAATTACGCAAGATTTATTGCCATAATTTTCTGTGTCTAGCAATATATAAAGATTTTTTTTTAAATTTTCCCTCATAGAACTTGCAGCAAAGTGCAATCATCGGATATACTTTGACATTTTATTTGATTTTATTATAATCGATTAAAATTGGAAAAACAAAGAGCAGATTTTGTGAACTTCAACCTAGGAGACTTCAAAGTCTTAGTAAATTAACATTTCGCTAACTATGGAAAAGAAAGGATAAAACAAACCGAACGAATAATTTTTAATCTAATACAAACTTTAGCTATTTATTTATCTTTAATTATATTATTATCATGTCAGAAAATTATGATGTTTTTGGGACGAGGTTTATGGCTTCAACAAAAATTCGTAGGCGAAAAATAAAAATTTTATTATCTGCAAGCATCTCAAAAAATCAGCTTTTAATAACGTGTTGGATTTACAAAAGCTCTGATTAAAAAAAATAAGTTAATAACTACAACAAATAAAATCTAGAAAAATGTTCATTTTGAGCACGTGATTATATGAGATGAAATAAATAGGAAATGCGATATTTTTTGAAACAATAAATGCGGGACAAAGTTTTTTGGATCGTTTGCAATACTAAAGTGACTCATTCGATGAAACAATGAAAATGAATAAAAATATAATTTAACTTGCACGAGCACGTGTTGCTTGGTCGTTCAAGAAATTATGTTCTTACGTGATACATTGAAATATGCATAGCAGATTTCATTTTAATCATTATTTTCTTATTCTTTACTTTAGCCCTTTATTTTATTTAAACTTTTTTCTGAATTTAATTATTGATACTTAGGATAATAAAGTAACAAAAAAAAGGGCGTCCAAAATTTAAAGGGTCCTTAAGAAACTTAAGTTATAACTATCAGTTTTTTCCCTTCACCTTTAAGCATTTGAAATCCATTATGTATTTCTGTATACAAACTTACTTCGACGAGTTACTTTCTTTTCAGTTAAGTAGGAAAAAATATATATCTTGGATGAAAAACTATTCACTTCGTCATATGTCCCAGACAGATATAACAGTTTTTCATTCGCGTACAAAAGACGATTCTTTTCAAAAAGTTTTCACTTCTGCCTTAAGGTAGTTTTTCTTCCTCTTTTTTCTTCCATGATTTCCCGATTCAATAAAAAAATGTATTATATTTCCTTTATTTTCAAAATAATATAACAAAGGTCGGGTATTTTTCTCTTGTAGAAATTATTTTTAACCCCAATGGCTGCACAAAAACTTTTGGACTTATTTATTCACAAATCTGGTTTATTTTAAAGTAAATATTTATAAAATTACGCTTTATTTTTAATTTATGCAACAAATTCGCTTTAAAATTTTCAAATTCTTACAAAAAATCTATTTATTGGCTATGGAAAATTAGTAAGTACTAATTTTAATAGGCAGATAAATATTTATACTTTGTATTTAATTTTCAAATTATACTGGAATTAAATGCGTTAAAATTTTTAAAGAAAATAATAAAGTTGTTTAAAAGACTCAAAAAAATGATAAATTGTATTGCTGATTTCTATTTTCATGTAAAATTTAAGTTTAAAATGGAAATTGTAGCAAAATACTTATTTAGGTGAGAGCAAAGGAGAAAAAAAACTTAGTCAATATTTGTATATTACGTAAAACAGGAAGATTTTCTGAAAAAAAAAAGTACTGGCAAAAATGTATAGATCACTTCCTACACGACCTTTAGATCTCTTATCATATGAGAACATAATGCTGTTTTTGTTTGGGGTTTTTGAATTATTGAAGGTAACGAAATTGAAACTCAAATTCGTGTAGACTATGAACAAAGGATAAATGGCAATATTCCTCAAAAACTTTTAATCTCGTATTTTTTTTACCTGCTTTTATCAGCATTGCATTATTATTATTATTATGTATGCTTCTTTGTAAGCAGATGCGTTTTTAAAAGCTTGATATGCTTTTACCCACATTGTATTATTATGAATGCTTTTTTGAAAGTAGATGCAATTTTGAAAAGTTGACAATAAATTCTGACATCTTAACTGTTATTTCATCTCAAAATAGGTTCAAAAAATTATCAAAAAAGTTTGGCTAATGAATATTGATTTCAGAATCAGTTCTTCAATTCCTATATTACTTGAAAAGTAATTTGTGAACTCTGAATAGTAAATGTCAGTACTGAATATAAAGCATTAAAATTTCTTTTTATGTTTGGAAATATACTTGCTATATTATTCCCCACTTTGATCCTTATTTTGAGTTTCCGTGAGAATTACCGATTTGTTTAGTTGTCAATAGAAACCATTTTGTTATTAAAACATTTTTTTTTCACTTACGATCTATCAATGATAAAAAAATACTTTTGTGACTCGAAATCAAAACACAAAATGAAGTCTTCATCTGTTAATTGTGCCAAATCTATTAATGAATTACCAATACATTTGAATAAATTACAATGCATTTTTCATTAATGAGAATAAAAACTGTTTTAATTTAAAACTAATTCCAGTTGCGTACTTTAAGACAAAATGCTTTTCTGGACAATTTTTGTGTACAAACATAGGAAAATCGGAAGGAAGAGGGTTTTGTGGAAGTTTTACTACCCAACATCTACTTTATAATTTTCTGCACCTAAAAAATTTCGGCAATTACATTACTAGCGAAATGATATTCACGGTGAAATACAGTTTATTTAAATCAAGGAACTCTATTAGAATGAATGCTTCTTTCACTTTTAAAACCAAAACAATTTTTAATGGAAGAAAAAATACTTCGAATTAATTGAATAATAGCTTGAATTTGTTTGTTATTATTATTTATCAATTGCGAAGGCTAACCACTATTTTCAGAATTTTCCTCTTTTCCCTTTATATTGAAAGCCCTATACCGAAGGAGTTCCGACATTTTTTTTGGGGGGGGGGGGGGAGGATTTTTTAAAAACATTATTTGTCGAAAAGCTTTAAAAATTGCAAAAGAAGTTCCAGTAAAACTTAAAAGGAACTTTTCTCCTGTATTATCTTTCAGCAATCCAAAGGAGAAATGAAATTCTATATAAGGAGAGGACAAAGCCATATGTTTCAATAAAAGATTTTAAAGAAACTTAAGCCATCGTTCCCTTAGTAATTCTCGGTAATTGCAATGGTCCAGATATTCAATTTCTTCCATGTCCTGAAAATATAGATATAAGATTCTTCTTCCCATCAAATGTCCTACAGAATTATTTGAAGAAGACAAAACACCCAAGAATTATCGCTATCTTCTCTTTGTCTGGGAAAGAATATAAAACGAATCGATCTTTATTTTTTGATGACAGATCCGTCTACTAGATCCGATCTGTTAAAGTGTCCTTTAAGAGACAAATATATCGGAAAGAATCTTTTGCCCTTCACTTTAAGGAGCACCGCGAATGCAACCTGATGCCAAAGCAGAAACAGCGGCCGAAAATGGAACAAAAACAAATAAACAAATTTGAAGAGCGTTTTACTCATTTCGGATGTGCTCCCGTCTTATGTCTTCAAGAATTAGGCTTCACTAAACTGGTAATCCGTCATCTGCCTTTCGTTTTTGCTTTTAGGCGACACTTCCTAAAAAACCCCAGATGAGAATGGAAAGAGAGCGAAACGAAAAAAATAAATAAATAAAGTAGAATGGAAGGGAAAAAAAATGAGACGAGTAGAGGAGAGCTGAGTTGTGGCAAGGGGAAAAAAATGGCGTTGAAATATCGTCTGCCTCATCCATCTTTTCTTTTCTGTATGCGGCAGCAGTAGTTCCCAGCTATCAGTCTCCGTGGGGTTGAACCACCCACGTCAAAAAAGCACATCAAGATATCGATTACGCAAAAGATATAGCGCGGAATGTGGCCGATCAGATTTTGCGGAGGAATGTCGAAGTTTTGCACCAGGGCGTAAATCAATCCCCATCATTCGGTTACGCTCCAAAAACAATGCTTGCGTTCAGGTTATAGCGTGGTACAAATTATAGTTAAAGCAACGCCGTTCGATTCGACATTGGGGGAGGGTAGAGGGGGAGTTTCATTCATGCATTTTACTCCAGAATGCAAGTCTGTCATATATGAATAGTAATTTTTAGAACTAATTGCCTTCGGTAACCAGTCTGGTTCTCTCTATAAAAAAAGAAGTTATATTTAATTCTAGATACTGTACACTCCCGAGTAATCAATTCGCAACTATCCAGCCTAGGTTTTTTTTATCGCGATTGTAATTTAATGAGGATGGCAAAGCATTGAAAGGTTAACATTGCCAAAAAACAACCTAAGAACCGTAAGTTTTGACTCTTATCTAAGGGCTACCTTTTTATATCTTTGTAATCATTTATCTGAATAATAAAATCGTTGATTCAATTTTCTTAACAATTTGGCCTAATATTTACGTTAATATTTTGTATATGTTTCCTGTATTTAAGTTAGGCATTACATAATTTATGTTAAAATGCGAAGAGTTTTTGTCCTTTTACTTTTTCTCTAATAAATTGAAACATGCGGTGCAGTATAAGATATTGTTACAAGCGGACGAACTCCGCGGAAAAGCACTGAATGAGAAGGCATTGGCGACAGCTGTGAAAAAGCTTGGCGACAGCCGAGTTGATTGGGCGAAAAGAAAAGTCTGGTAGCCGCTGGATTTTCCATGAAGCTCCGCGTGTTTCCGCTCACTCACTCGCTCGCTCGGCTATATAAGGAACGAGTTGCCGTAGTTTCTGCAGTTAGAGTTTTCTCTCGGAAGATAAGAGTCTAAATGGACTAGCGGATTACTTTTCTCGCTTGTTAATAGTGAGCTGTGTTTACGTTTGCTGTTAACGTTGTATTATTGAGCTCGCTGTGATTTACTGTTTGCTGTGCTATACGATAGCTGTTTTGCAGTCTGTTTTTATTGTGCATAAGGCTTGTATTTACGCTGTAAGTGACTGTTGACTGCTGGATTGTGCTTATCTGAAATTTTACTTTATCGAGTCATCCTGTAAATAGCGGTAAATTAATTTGTTTGTGCTGTCCTCAAGTAAAGTCCATTCAATCTGAACCCACTAAGCTAAAAACATAACGATACATAAACATACAATACAGTATACAACAAATATAAACTACCAGTACAGAGCCTTTTATATGAATTCGACAGTTGCAAGTTGGTTCTTTGATTCACAGAGCCGAGGCCATGTTCTCATTCTATGGCGTTTGAGATAAATGGAAGATTTAATACTTAATAAGATCCCCTCAAGTCCTGTAGACCACCTCAATGTGTGCCCTTGTAGCCGACAAGGGGGTGTACCTAGGCAGAGTGGAAGAAATAAGTCGTTTCTGGTAGGGTCATCCAAGGCACGAAGGCCACTTCACTGTGCTAAGCTAAGGTCTGTAGGGATAGGAGTCAAGTCAGACTTCTACCGCCGGGGCTTCAAGTCCTTGACCATAGAATCTTCCCTCCACCCCATCCATGAATAATTCATCCTTATCCCCTTTTGGTGCCGGACTTTCTCAGGGTGAATGAGTTCATGGGCCTGATCTAGGTCTGCTGGTCACGGGGATGAGAAACAACATCTTAATAAGGTGAGAAAATCGTATTATAACCGTGAGTTTTGGTATAAAAGTTTTGTCTTCTGGTATTAGCGGACAAAGGATTCGGCAGCATACCCTCTCACCAGTAACAACCAATTGCAGCCCTCCCTTTAATTACTCACTCTCTCTCAACAAATCACAAGCCTAGCTTCAAGCTAAAATCTCAACACAAGTAATCCAAGGACATACCTAACTTATCTAAGTTTACTAAAAGCTACAGAGCTTAACAGTCACTTCATTAAGGAGATAATCCTTTGTTATAAGGGTGGGTGCTCCAACGAAATTATCATCGAAAGTGAAATTAGAGGGCAAAAAAAAAAATGATTTCTTCAAACACCAGCCTGTCTGGTTCTTTTTTTACAGGCCCTTCCCTTCCTCTACATTAGGCCGGATACTCAAAAGAGCGCAAAGTAAATAATTTACATATCACTTCCTATCCCTGATTCCATCAAATTGAAAGAAATTATGGCCCTGTTATTTCAGTTATCCCTCTCACGGACTGTTTATCGTGCAAGTGAATGTTTCTAATGGAGACCAGTTCCATATCTTCATAACGCTATTAAAAACGAAATGTTCGGTTCCTTTATCTTCTAAATTTCGAAGTACTTTATTCTTAAAAAGCATTAATCTTAAAAATAAGGTCATATTTTAATCACATTTTTATTATTAATATTTGTCTGATAAACTAAACAGATATGAAAGAAAATCATATTAAATTCCTACTATTAGTTCACATTCTTCCATTATATATTATATATATATATACTTGTCTTCAGATCTTCAAATGTAATTAATATTCTTTTATGTGTAGTCGCATATTATGATCGTGCGTTTTCTAAAGTGACTAAATGTCTCAAATAAAACTAAATCCTACTTCACGCTTCGTTTCTCACTCATCCAGAATTTCTTGGAAAAAAAACCCTAACAAAAACTTAATTTCTAGACAATTTTGAATAGAATTGACTTAAAAATTTTACTTTTTCAACTTTAAATGTTATGACATAGATCTATTTTTCAAAGAATTATTTAAAATTCTACTAATAACATTAATTTAAGTGAAATGGACTACAGTAACAACAAATTTTTTCTCTCTATAAAACGAATAAAATACAATTAATAACTTTCAGTATTTTTTTTATTTACTTTCTTATCATTCTATTAACAATTTTACAGTTTTTTTTAATTTTTTTTATTTTACTCAGACCTTTTAATACACAGTTTTTAAGAATCTTTGTTTCCGCTTTGATATAAATGTTATTACCTTGAGACCAAAATATAAAAAAATTGTGGAATTTCACAGGGGAATGGCAACATTAACGAATTCTCATACTGTATATATAAAATAATTGCGAAATATCCTTATTTCTCACTTACACTAGCAGATGTCGATGTTCAGGCTGCACTTAAAGTTAAATTTTGAATTTGTCGTTAAATTACATTTTCTTCTCTGTATTTCAGGTGCGATGAAACGTCACAAGAGTGACGTAATATTTTCGCCTCTTTTGCCGAGAGGAATGACCAATCACGGTGAAGACAAGAGCTCGTCACTCTGTACAGGAGTTTCACTGCGGGACTTATCGGTGAATTTAAATGTCGCGGTAAATTTCAAGGACAAACCAGATTATTTTTTGAAAAAGGGAAAAGGGAGACATGTAGCTTTAGATCCTAACGCTAGAAGAAAAAAGGGAGCACAAAATTATTTGCCCTCTTAATAATGATAGCAATTGTACTTGGATAAATGTTAAGCATACAAATTTTAGTTATAAGTTTACCGAACGAAGTATTTATACCGGGGGGACTTTTCTGCCATATGTCATTAGGCTTGACGCAGAAATAATCTCTTCAGGATAAGCAAAATAAAAATAATTTTGGTACGTTTTTAAATTATGCTTTTATTATCAAGGTCGAAGTCAAAAATCTCATTTTTTTTGTAAAAAAAATTGTAATAATATTAAAATATTCTTTTATCATCCACAAAAAGTGAATTCATAAAATTCCCATTACTTTTTACCCTTCAATTTATATAAAGACAGTGTATATCTTTGTCGCCATTTTGCTATCTTCACCCTGCTTGTCTATATACGTCAGTGAAGATCTGAATAGACAGGATTATAATCAGATATTTGGTTTTCTACTGACGAATTTAAAGCGATTAATATTGACTCATAAAAGTCGATATTCATCAATTTCAAATATTTTACAATAACATATGTATTAAATATTTAATACTAAAAATATAATGTAATTTCAAATGTAATTTCTTATTTTAAATATTGTTCATAACACAGTGCTCGATATAACAAACTTTCAATATCCCCCGTCCATCAATTAATTTGATAAATATTAGTATCTATAGTAATTCAAAAAACACAGTAAATAGAAATTATTACAAATGAATGATGTTATCGGTTTTTCAATCCATAATTATTTTCGGATTATCCTCTTTTGAAAGTTTAATTCCCTTCTTAAAATTCAAACTACGTTGTTTTCAGTCAATTAGTTATAAAATTTTGATTGATACGTATTTTGATTAATTCAAACTACAGTAATAAAACTGGCAGAGTGATTATTATCTTGATAAAGACAATTTGATACAACTTGAAATACAGGTAATGTTTCTACGTTTCATATGAATTCAATCTTTTTTGGGACCATCATTACATTGTTTGTCAATGATGTTTTGTAACATTTTCTTGTTACATTTACCGATCAGCAAGTAGATAAGTTAATCTTGCTGCGGTCAGATAAACTAGTCAGAAAGGCATTCGATTTCATTACATTGTAGTCAATGCATATGATTTAATGCCATATAAATTTTAAATATTTTTTGAGCAGTGTATCCCACAAAAGGAAAACTAAGGAATAAATCTATTAAAGGAACTTCTCGATGGTAAATCATTTTTGTGGTGCCGAGCTATCTCCACTCCAATGAAGGGAGTTACCTCCGACTGAAAGGATTAAACCATACTCCACTTGATTTTAGGATTTCAACCTCAGCTTTTCACTTTTCGCTGTAGCTGTAATAATCATGCTTATCAATTCAGACATTAAGTGTTTCCTTTTTGATTTTGCTGAAAATTAATATCGAGTTTTTTCTGCCCCCTCCCGCACTCCTTCGTTAAAAAAAGAATGACTTGGCGCGCATGTAGTGGATTGTATAAGCTTGAATGGACATCAATATCAGAAATAGATTTCTATTGAAAATTCTTTGACAAATTTCATTTCATTATTAAACTTCTCTAATTACAAAATTATATTTATGCCGTCTGAGTGAATGCGAATGATAGACTTATTCATATTCATGATTATTAACAGACGTGCGATAGCATTCATATTCATTCTGAGGTAAAAATACTACGTATGCTGTTACATTTTTTCAATTAAATTCAATTTAAAAATATCTCACTTGCATATTTTTAAACCTTCTTAAAATGCTTATTCCTGTGAATATAAAAGCTAAGTATTTAACACGAATCGGTAGTTATTGTCTTATTTATTCAGGCTTATCACTTGCACATTAAACACTGAGATAGTATTGGACTAAATTTGAATAAAAAAAAACAAAATATTACAGAATTACGTATATTAGTGTATTATAAGAACTGAGAAATGCAACGATCTCTTTGATAAAACTTGTTATAACATTATTTATGAAATTTATAAATGCTTATAGAATCTTTGATTGAATTAACTTTGCGAGAAAAGACACTTTTAAAAACATATATCCAGTTTTTTTATTGTCCTTGAAACAATACAAAAAATGCTGCCCTGCTGTTTTTATTTTCAGCATTTAACAATTTTGTTAAATATTAATATTTACGATTTTCCAAAGTTAACAGTTACGTTAACAAAAAAAAACCCCATTTAATATGTAAGTAAAACCCAAAAGTCCATAAAATTTTAGAAGTGCAATTGCTATTATGTATTAATAAAAGAAGTTTAAAAAATATCAAAATAAAGAGAGAAAAAACAGAAAAAGACTTTTGCTTAACCCTTTGTGGTCCGATGTCGAGTGCGACTCGACATTCAAGACTGTGCATGATTTTTACGTTTTATCTATTCATTTTTCAAATTTAATTAATAAAAACGCCTACATAATGGTTAAGAAATGTAGATTAATCTTTCAAAGAATTTAGACTTAATATATATTTATTTTTCATAGCAATAAACAAATCTTTATATTAGGTGAATAATTTTGAATCTGATTATTTTGCGGACTGCGAAGGGTTAAATCATAAAGTGGAAAGTCAATTTTTATAAAAAAAACTGCAGAATGATTTTTTAATTCAATAAATTTAGATTAATAACATAAATCCAATTTTAAATTAGTGTTTGAAGTTGCAAAATTAATTGTATGTGATACTTTGGAAAATCATTGAAAGTGAGACGAAAAATAGGTCAAATAAATGGTAACTTTTTGAGATATCGCGCAACAAAACTACGGTCTCGAAACACGCAAACAATTAATCCTTCAAATTGTAAAATATTTTCAAGCAAAACTAGTTGAAAATTCATGACTTGAAGTCTTTATTAAAATTTTGGAAAATTCTTATTCTAAAATGAATTTTTTTATTTATCATTAATGTGTGCTTTATTTTCCAGTTTTGTATAGTGAGTGACTATAAAAAAGAAATGGACCAGTAAAATTATATTTTTTCATTTTAAGAGGGGGGGGACAAACTAATTCCTCTTCTTATTATTACGTCAAAACATAATGTTGTTTTTGGGATGATGTTTTTGGCGTCGACAAAAATCCGAAGGTGAAAATAAAAAACTTTATTATATGCACGAGCATCTCAAAAATAAAATCAGCTTTTAATAACGTGTTGTCATTGCATTTACAACCATAGCTCATATGTCATAGCATAACAGTCATGGCATAACTCTGCTATGACTGTTCCCTGATTCATAGCAGGGTTATGCCCTCAGTCATAGCATAACCCTGATTTAAAAAAATAAGTTAATGATTACAACAAATAAAACCTAGAAAAATATCAGTTTGAGAGCGTGATTATATGAAATGAAATAAATAGAAAATGCGATATTCTTTTGAACAATAAATACGAGACCAAGTTTTTCTGATCGTTGGCAATACTAAAGGGACTCATTCAATGAAACCGTTAAAATGAATAAAAATATATTGAACTTGCACGAGCACGTGGTGCTTGGCCGTTCAAGAAATTATGCGCTGACATGATACATTGAAATATGCGTAACAGATTTCATTTTACTCTTTTTTATTTTATCCTTATTTACTCCTTTATTTTAACTATCACTCCTCAGCCAGCCTTCCCTTCATATAAAATCATAAATAAATTTCAGAAGTCGCGAATATATCCACGATAGAAGATTCTGTTTAAATCTTATACATTAAAAAAGAAGAAAAAAAAGTGGAAATTATTTTTTAACCAAAAATATGTAATGCATTTTTTTTTCAAATCCCCCTCCCCCGCAGGCACATACTCTTACTTTCAACAAAAAGATCAGATCAGGGATGGGGTTGCAGAACATGTTCGATACTGAAATGGGATGAGTAATTGCAAAAAAAAAAAAAAAGTTAGGGTGAGCAATTCTGCAATATTCTCCAACAGAAAGATAATTGGAAACAGCTACCAGAAATTACGCACTCGTCCCAAGTATCAGTTTTCCTACCGGGGAAAAACCCCGCTCCGTTACCTCCCCCGAAGGCAGGAGCCTCCCGAGCAGCGAAGGATAAAAGCTATATTTGCTTTGCCAATCCATCCACTGCTTCACGGTCCACGCGAAACAAAAGGAAAAAGTGAATTAAAAGCCCTTCCAACCGTGACACCCTATCCCGCCCAGCAGAGAACCACAATGGAAAGCCCATTTCTTTGGAGACGGATGAGCGTCCAATGAATTCAATGCTTTCAGAGACCCCCCTGCGAAATTCAATCCACCTGTTGATGTCATCCATAAGGAGGGGGTGGGACCCTTGCCAAGTTTTATGTTACCATTGAAAATTGGATTCGCCAATGAGCACAATCAGCTATAATAAGCGAGTGGGTATGATTACAGCGAAGACCCCCAAATTGCTGCTAGTGTTTCTGCGCGGCCCCAAGGACCTGTGCGTGGCCAGGACTATTAGGAATTTAATTGTTTGCCTTCGGATGTCGCATGAGTGAACTGCGCATGACTGACTCTACACAAAAGAAATCCGCATTTCCTTTCCTTTTTTATTTTATTATTTTTTTATGAAATTGGTAAATGCACGTGCCCAGTCTTTAGAAAATACATTTTCTTTCTGCTATTTTTTTCGCATAAAATACGTTGTCTTTATTGTTTTGGGACGCAACTGTCTCTAGGCATTTGCTGAGCAAAGAAAACCGATGGTTATTCGTGCAATGTAAATGAAATGAGTTTCGTTAAAATCTTCAGCTTTATTTGAGTGTTAGTAATGAGATCCGTCCCAAAATAGTCCGAATACTGCTTTACAACGGGAGGTTAATATAACTAAACAAAAATTAGTGCTAGCAATTAAGAAAACATATTGTTGAAAGGAAGAGATATAAAAGATTAACCCCATGAACGGAAATGGCGAGTCCAGCTCGTCATAAACTTTCCTGAACAAACTGACAATGACGAGCTGGACTTGCCAGAACTTATTGAGATTTGATGCTTTTTTTTAAAAAGAAGTATGTGTAAGTCATATCTAATCTATTGCTTTGATATATTTATGTGCATGCTTCTAGTTACCGTTAGAATGTAATTTGAATAAATCTATATGTATAAATGTTGAAACACGTACTTACTTTTGTTTAAACACTATGTAGAATTGTAATATTTTTGTTAAATATTAATGAAGAATTAACCGACACTAATTATGTTCTTTATATATATATATAACATTCATATAAATGTGTGAAACAAATATTTTTAATTATAGCAAATTATTTTAGCAACAAAACCATAAGTTTCTATATCAATACCTCCTCTTAAAACTAAGAAAATTAAATCGTCTGCCAGAACAGTGCTGACTGAAATAAATTGTCGTTCAAGGATTTAATTATATCCAGAGCAATGAGCTTATTTTGTATCCAAATAGCCATAATCAATTCTGACGTAAATATATTAACACATTTTTTTTTTATAATGTGAACCAAAGCAATAATACCATCCGTATATCCCACAGATATAATCATAAATTGTATGGGATACCTACGTGAATTCATTTATCAGCTCTATGGTCTATGTGGATTTATTTATCGGTTCTATGGTCTA
>JAOUZG010025323.1:4326001-4342185 GCA_026289955.1 Argiope argentata
ATCAGCTCTATGGTCTATGTGAATTTATTTATCAGCTCTATGGTCTACCCAATTCCCCAGATGCCATTCTCTTGCTTATTGCCTATGTTAACTTCTCTGCCTCAGGAATAATTATAATTAAACAAAAATCATGAGCAGATTTCTCGGTTATATCTTAGGTTCAAATATAATAATCAGAAGTCGGATTCCTGATCAGTATTTTTCGAACCAAATGTGAAAATCATGAGTGGATTTCACAGTTATAACTCAGAAATAGAATCATTAGGAATAATGTGAAATGAGACAAATGAATTAAACCATCAAAGAAATATCACATGAAAAAAATTAGACGATATTTAAGAACCCTTAGTCTGAAATATCACAGAAAGAAACCATTTTAGGTTTCATTTGTCTATCGTTCGATTGTCTACCATGATTTCATCAATCATTGCAATTAGTTCATAGACGTTTTTACATCTCGAATTTGCATAAGGAAAAGAAAAGCAAAAACATTATGCTAATAAAACATTCAAAATATCAAAGTATTTTAATCAGCAATCAACAGAAAATTCTAATATTAAGTTTTGCTTATTCGGAAGACATTTATTAAAATATTGACCATCTTGCTATTTTGTTGCATGCTGTTAAAAAGAACAACAAGACTCTTTACTTCAAAATAATTTTTTACGATTTACTAAAAATAATGCAAAAATGCATTGAGATAAAAATGATAGCAATGAAAAATAAATGTTTTGAATTTTACCGAAATTCAAAATGATTTTTGAGACATGATATTCTTCGAAATTATTGGTATAAAATATTAAACGTTTGAATAATTATTAATTACTTAAAAGACTAATTGAAATAAAGACCCCCTGCTTTTTCGAAACTAACAACCCCCCCCACAATTATCTATATCAGATTTAAAGATTCTAAATCTAAAAAAGCTGCTCTGTTGAGCGATCGTTTTGAATGATTTTTGCATCACGTATGAACTATTATTAGTCAGGCAACTTTACAGGTAATCTCAAACGTAATTTACTTTTAATTGGTCTTCACAACATACATTTGACTTTTAAAAGCGACTCTTTTAATTTTCTATCAAGCTTATTGACATATATAACAAATAACTCATTAACCTTCACATTACAGAGCCTTCTCATCAATGAATTAATGTCTAAGAATAAGTTAAAGACTAATAAAATATGTTGCCATTCTTGTTAATAAAATTAATTTTAGCAATCAGCTAATTTGTCTGGAATAATATTTTCATTTATAATCTTCTTTAATGCAACGAAAGTTTAAAAAAAATCATAATTTGCTTTTACTTAAAAACATTTCATTGCTATAGCAAAACCGAGTTAAAGGTATAAACAATTTTTAACGCACAGAAATTTTATTAAACTTTTATCTCAGTAAATTTTAAATTTAGAAGCTTAGAAAATTAGTACATCACAAACATTTTGAAAAGAAACTTGAAAATAAAAATTTATTTTGTATTTGGGTAAAATATACGATTCTTCCAACGTCACTACACTGATCCAGTATTAAAAAATAATTTCCAGATCTCAGCTCATGTCATTTTTATAAATAAAAAAAAAAATTAAAGCTGTGAAAGGATTGTAACCGACAAAAAGTGAAAACTTGGTGCAAGTAAAAAGTTTTGAAGGTCATGGAATAATGCGAAATCTTATGGCAAAATTTTAATCAAATGAAAATTCTAAATTTATTTTTTTTGTTTTATCAAAATGTTTTCAAAGAAATAATGCTGGTTAAAACTGCGAAATAAATAAATTATAATAAGATATGAGAGAAAATTGAGAACAAATTAAAGACGACTTTTACAAGCAAAACTAAACTGAAATAAAAGACCGAGACTCTTTAATTTTCATCTCGAATAAGTTTTTTTCTTCAGATAAATCAAAGTCGTTCATTGTGTCTGTTATTAGATGGTTAATAATTTTCATCATCATATTAATTTTAAATGATTTTTTGACTAGTTCTTAAATTGGTTTTAGCCTTTTTGAAAGGATTTTTTTTGGCTAGATCCAAAATTGGTTTTCATGCTTGATTATATTTTTCGTTTTAACAATAGGAACTGTACGCTAGAGTAAAACTCAAACGGCTTAATTTTTTTTGGTAGATTTTAGTTTGATAATAGTGCGGAAAAGTTACCTTTTAAGTTCAAAAACAATGTTTAAAAATTTGAAAAGCCACAAAAAACTTGAACTTTATAATTTTTTTTTTAAAAAAATGGAAATTTTTAAAAACGCCTTTTAAAACTCTTTCTTATATTTTAATATAGAAATAGCGGTGAAAATGCTCAAAAAATAAATTTAAAAAAATTCTGGTTACAATACAACAGTATTTCAAGATACTGCAAAATGCTTAAATTTTGTAAAAAAAATTAAAAATTTTATAAATTTTTTTAAAAAAATTTATAAATTTTTTTATTATATAATTCTACAAAAGGTGATTTTAAATACACATATAAGCATTACGAATGGGAAAAAAATATTAAATACAAAGTATGATAATAAAATATATTTTTATTTCTAATTTTGCGTTTTTTACTTCTCTATCCTTAATAATTTCAAATGTTACAGCTGCAAAATCTTTGTTTATAAATCATCGCCACATTAAACACTTTTTTTAAATTAAATTTTGGCATTTTTAAACATGAGAAAATTTTTATTTCTATGTATCCTTCTTTTGCGTCTGAATCTCAGGCATTTTGAATTGACTCAGTCACCAGTGTCACAGCTGTTTCCGATACTTTTATGTTACAAAGAAGCCAGGGAAAGTCTATAACCGGGCTCTCTATATTATTTGATTCAGTTTCAGATGTCTTCTATATCAAGTTTTAATATTAAACAGCACCGGCATTTGGCAGATTTATCGCTTCTTGTCTACTTGATGGCTCAGGTTGGCTTGCCTGTTTTTCTGAAGAATACTGTTACGTTTTTAGCGCAGCGGGTTCGGATTGAATGGACTTTATTTGAGGACAGCACAAACAAATTTATTTACAGCTATTTACAGGTATATACAGGATGACTTGAAAAAGTAAAACTTCAGATAAACACAATCCAGCAATAATCAGTCACTTACAACGTAAATGCAAGTCTTACGCACAATAAACACGGTTTGCAAAACAGCTATAGTATAGTACAGCAACAGTAAATCATAGCGAGCTCAATAACACAGCGTTAACAGCAAACGCAAACACAGCTCACTAATAACAAGCGAAAATCCGCTAGTCCAGCAAAACGCTTCTCTTCCTTGAGAGATCAACTCACAACTAATTCACTCACTGACTCCTTTTATGTGTACTTTAACGAGGCGCCGAGCCCCGCCAGGGGCTTATCCTCTAGCTTGGGAGATGTTGACTGGAGCGCTGCTGATGATGGAATGCCATGGACTGCTGAAGTGCTTGGAGATCCCCGTGAGGGGGGGGGGCATGGTGAACGAGAAAGAACTATCATGCAATTGGCTGTTGGGTAATAGTATAAAGACCTTGCAAGAAACATTTTATTTAGTTTAAGGACTGTCAGTCTTACAGAGAGCATTAAGGAGAATAAGAACTTTCGCTGTTGGATCGGGGTTGGTTTTCATTTGTTTAGCAGCTTCAATGAGGTTTGGGAACACATTAAATATTTGTTTAATTTCTTGGAGGGCTTCAAACATGTCTTTGATATCATTATCAGAAGGAGGCACAGTTGGGGCATGAGCCTGTTGTTGCGTGAGAATATTTTTGGTCACGTTGGCGAAGGACAAGTTAGGTTTTCTGTAATTATTAGCAAGGTATGCTGCTCTATTCTGTAGGGGGGGGGGGGTATTAATTCTGGGGAATTTAGAACATCCTCTGTATGCGGCGGTGTGTCCGAGCTCACCACAGTTAATACACTTGGGAGATTCAATTTTTTTCAATAATATTGCAATTTCTAGTTTGGTGGGCATCCCCACACTTTAAGCACCTGGGCTGCATAATTCACTCACTGACTCCTTTTACGGCAACCCTTCCCTTATATAGCCGGGCCCGCGTCACGAGAAGAAAGGCAGATACAGTTATAGAGGACTGTATCCTCTATAACTGTATCTGCTCTTGTACTGAGTAATTTTTCCTTTGCAATCTGCTTTTATAGTATTACCTCAATAACCAATGAAAATCAAGCTTTCTTCACTTCTCCGCGCCACCCTCCCCCGATAGCTCTATGCAATATTACAGTCCAGGTCATTTCATTCGCAACCATGCTACTGTTAACGTCAGCCAATTTTGGAGGTAGCTCATCACGGGCGGATACTCCGTTAAGTTTTTATCTACGTGTTTTATCTACGAGAAGAAAGGCGGCGCAGCCAGAAATGTCTCGGGTTTACCAGAATATTCCTCGCGCCAAGTCAACTCGGCTGGCTCGAAGCACCTTGTGAAGCGCCGCCACCATTTCCACCTGCGGTGCGCTTTTCGCCCGCTTGTAACAATACTGTTGTTCTACAGCCTTGTCATTGCCGCTAGTAATTTTTACTGATGCACAAGTATTTTTTTGCCAGTTCTTGATTAAATTTAACTATTTTCTAAAATTATTTACTCTTTCTTGCTTCTTTCTTCCTCAAAGCGCTTGTGGTAGCAATATCAATATTACCTCTCACCATTTTCCTGTTAGAGCATTGATCGCTTAGAACCTTTTTATTCCATAATTGACACTTATTTTCTTTTACACAAGGCAGCAATAACAAATAAACTTCTGGCTTCTTTAAATTCTATAAGGTTGGAATCAATTCTTATTTGAGCAATTTCTGCTTTTAGACTTTTATAAATTCCTGTATTTAGCGTGATAAGTATTTATCATAGTGTGATAATCATTTACTAGAAGCAAAGGTGACCGAATTGACAATATTTGTTCTTTTATGAGAATTAAATTGTCACAATATGGCTAACTTCAAATAAATCTTTTAACAGAAGACAATCTTTCTTACATTTCATTAATTGTGAAAAAAAATTTCAAAACTACTAATGTAGTAAATATTATAACTTATGGAGAAAATCAGCTATCAGCAGCTTTTAAAAATCATTAGTTAAATTTTAATTTTAATTCAAAAGTTGCTTCAGGCGATAAAATAATTTCTTATATTATAATATTTTATCTAAAAATAATTTTCATAATAAAAATAATATAAACGAAAGGATTTTAATCTCAAGCAAAGGCGAGTATACCAACTAGTTAAAACTATTGATAAAATTAGAGAAAAAAAATTGAAAGGAAATAAATTGTGCTTAAAAATACACATAATTTCTTTAAATTGTAAAGCTTATTAAAACTTATTATTTTATTATTGTGTGTTTACAAAATATCGAAGAAAAATGTTAACATTTCAATTAATTTTTTTATTACAAATCTGATTAAAATTTGTTAGCTCTCGGATCAAATATCTCTCATAAAAGTTTTTGAACGATTTTTAATAAATAACTAATTAAACAAACCGTCATTTAAGATTTATACACTATCCTTCAAATATTATCATGCAAAACTAGTATGGCAGATCTCTTCAAAACTTTCCAGTACATTTTCTAATAAACGTGAAACCCCCCAGCTGCATATAAACTGTTGACCTTGGTAAGGTCACGCATGTCTTGCTTGTCATCGATGATCAATTGTTACACTTTGATTGTTGGACTTGGCATATTTATATTACACCTATTCTTGGCGATTAATCCTTGGCATGTGATTAATACAAAAACATTCCAAAATCGAATATGCATTTAGGACACTTTTTTCCTGATCGATTGATATCGATAAGAAAAGTATACATCTACACACGGTTACTTTTTGACAGATGTGGTTTCAAATTTGATAAAAATCTGTATTTTATAGGCTAAATGTATACATCAAATTTTATTTAATTTCCTTTTTACATTTTTTTATCAATTTCACTTTTACTCTGACAGCCAGACAGCTGACTCTCCTTACATGGATATAGTTCAGAATTTGGCGAGAATCTATAAACTTGGCATAAAGTCTATATACCGTTTAGATAAAAAGGTTAAAAGATGGGCAGACATAACCTCAAAAATGTGTTTTTCGGATTTAGGAATGCGTAATCTGAAAGGGGAATTCAACGTAGAAATTCGCCAACTCTTGAGTATGATTTTTTTTTTTACATTTACAATACTTTCTCTTTGTAATTGGTATAGAAGAAAGATAATATATTTATTGCTACCGAAAGTGTCACCAAATAAAGTAATGCAAACTATAAATTTTAACTGGATATAAAATGTATGTTTTTTGATTTAAACCAGTAATATAAAAACAATTTTTTAAAATCAATTCCTACTTAGGTTAGTAAAGAAAATTTTAATTTCGTTACTTTTTATTAAATAATTACAATTAATAGATATATGTATATAAATATGACAGAATCACAATATTAAACGCCAAAATAGAAAGAAAGTTTCCTGACAATTTCCATTCTCTTTTCTATATATGGTGTTCGAACTCTCAACAGAAGGAATGCGAATCCAACGCCCTACCAACCATGCTATCCCAGTCTGACAAATACAATTACTATAAATATTTGATCAAGAATTTATTATAGCGTTGGATTTTCATCGTCATTTGAGATTCAATGTCAATTGTGACAACGCAAAATGCCTGATTTTACAACACCAGCTAGGGAACGCAATACAGATTAGAAAAACTTAATTTTCTTAATTCTGTATTATTTTAATTCGAAAGTGCTTCAAAAAGAATTGGAAAAATCTATTAATTAGCAATATTTAACTTTAAACGCAATAAACATTGAGAAAATAAACAGAATCGTTTAAAAAAAAATCACCGATTGCCTGTTAAGCCTAATCTCATTTGCGTTGGGAAAAAACGAACTGAATTCGTTTCTTATTTGGCAGCGAGGAAACGAAGATTTTTGCCGAGAAAGTTAGTTTTTGATTAATTAATAAAAAATTAACGAATTAATATTTGAAAAAACTGTATTAACACCAAATGTTACCCAATACAAGTTTGAAAAAATTTACTTGAACTTGATTGGATGAATAAAAAGCATTTTATTAACGATTGAAAATCTGGACAAGATATATAAATATATAAGGAGAGTGTAAGCTAATAATAGGAATTGAATGAAGAATGATATTCATAATTGGCACTTTCTTTCAGCAAAAATTTTTGAATGAGTGAATTTCTAATGCTTGATTGTCCCTTTAATTTAATTTATAAATAGCAATATAAATATTTTTACTATATTATATATATATTCAAATTAATTCTGTTTTCTGTTTCATTTTTGTTCGCCCATATAGATGTTTTCACCCTTAAAATAGCGACCTTCCTTTCAGTTTCAAAATGAACTTTCCTTTTGAAATTAAAAAGGCCTACACCTCCCACAAAAGTGCGACCATTCTTAAGTGGGCACATTACTGGATGCCATAATTCTAGGCCCGTGGAATGAGACCTCTATACAAAATCATAATAAGCCACGAAAGAGAAGGGGCAGGCCTCAATGAAAAATTCCCCGAGAAGAACTTGTCTCTCGTCCGGCGTACCCTTAGAACACACAAACAAATACTTGGCAGCCAGTGCAGCCGCTGAAAGAGAAGAACCCCGACTCAAACCTCTCATCAGGCTTTTCTATTGAAATTTCTGACATGCGGAGGGCAATTTTCGCCTTTCCACCTGAGTGGGACATAATGTGGCGGGTGAAAGCTCCCTAGAAGAGTGCTAAACTTCTCCCCACAAAGGATAATGGTACTATCGCCTCTGCTGGCTGATTATATACTGTAATATAAAGTTTTTGTTAGGTCTCTTTCAAGCGCGGGACGGCTGGGGTTGATGAGATGCGTTTTTTGGTGCGAAAAGAAGAATTCCTTCCATGCCAGAGCCGCCGGGCTGTAATTTTAACCAACGTCATCTCCACGATGACATCAGAGTAAAGGGGTAGTGGCAGATTAAATTCAAGAATCGAAGGTCAAAAGTTAATTTCGGGACGGTCAGCACCTCTTCAGTCAGTGAGGGAGTGGGAATTTCAAGCAGCACCTGAGAGAGATGGACATTGGAAAAATCTAATGACCTTGGATTTGACCTTTTTTTCGATTCTCGATGTATAAACTACTTGTGGGCCAACAAGTATATCACAAGACGTGCACGCGTGTATCAGTGTACAATTGATAGTGGAACAAAGTTCAAATATGAAAGACGCAGGCACAAATGCAAAGCGGGAGGAGGGAGGGAATAAGAAAATTAACAAATACAAACACAAATAAAAATACTCAAATTCTAACGAAAACATACGGTAAATTATAATACACAATTAAAGAACCGCGATCAAATAAAAGTAAAATAATACAAAAACAAAAAAAAGTATATATGTAAGTATATCTAGGCAAACACACAGAAATTAATGTCTAAATAATATTGAAGTACATATATCAATAAGTCTATTGATATAAACCAATACATAAACATTTGTACATATACCAATAAGTCTATTGATATAAACCAATACATATACATTTGTCCATATACCAATAAGTCTTGATATAAACCAATACATATACATTTGTACATATACCAATAAGTCTTGATATAAACCAATACATATACATTTGTACATATACCAATAAGTCTATTGATATAAACCAATACATATACATTTGTACATATATCAATAAGCCTATTGATATATGTACAAAATGAAATGAAAGATGATTTGCTATGTGCAAAAACGGATAATTAAGCCTGACTAAGGCAGGGGCATACGGGGCAGTTAACCCGGGCCTCCCCATAATTGGGGCCCCCAAATCATATATAACTATTATTTTACATTTCCTTCTTTAATGTATCTTCGTCATTACTAAAGTAGTGAAGCAGAGGGGGGCCCAAAAGAAGTATTTGCCCCGGGCCCCAACTAGGCTAAGTCGGGCCCTGCCTTTATCTACTGAATTATATTGCCATCAATTTTCCAACTTCATTTTTTTCACCAGTAGTTTCCTTGCAGAATAATCCCAGAAAACACAAGAGAAAATTTTTAATTAATTTAAATATTTTTAATTTAATTATTAATTAAATATTTTCACTCCTACTTTTAGCTTATATTAACTTCTTGCTATTTGGGTTACATTCTCATGTCTTTGAGAATACCATCGGCAAAAATAATCATATTGCGAAAATATAATTCAGATTTAAATGGCACTTATAAGTACCGACAGAAGATGAAGGAGGTCAAACTATATTGTTCTTTAAAAGGCAATTCCTATGTTAACGTCTTTTGAAAATTAACTTGCTGCATTCGGGATTGTGCTTGACAAAACCTCAAAGTCCGATGAGAAAATTGTCGATGCAAGTAGTGGGGGGGACTTATGGCAACTACTTAGGATGACATCTTAAATTCATCATTAAAACTCATAATAAAACTTCATTTATTGAGACGATTCATCATTCTTTGGCGTACTATTAGTTGATTTTAAAGGATATTTATTATTTAGAAGGAAAAATAAAATTGTTCAGTATTCTGTTAGTTTTTTTTATTTGGAATGTGCAGTTTTTCAAAAAAAATTTGTAAATTACAAACATTTTGCAATCGATTTAAAATTATGTAATTCAACCTTATTTCACACAAATCTTTAATACTTCTTCAGAACCAGAGAGATGGTTTAGAATCAGAAAATGTTAAAGCGAGACAATAGTTTCTTTTGTCCCCTTGAATTTAATGTGCATTTAATTAATTTTCATTTTGAGAAGCAGCTTTCGGCATTAATCACAGATACTAAAATACCATCAAATCCGGATCGTTGACTGAAGATGTTTCGTTTAAAGGATCTAATTTAATTCTTTTCGATTCAGTACAAAATTAATTATATTTACTTATTTTTCTATTGGAGAGATTCGAATATCAATGTTTATCTATTTATACAAATGATCATTCCGGATTAATATACCTTAAGACCACCAGTAATAATGAATCGCCGCCATCGTAAAGTTTAGAAAATATCAACAGTCCAGATTCTTAAAAAGTTTTCCTTATAAATCAAAAATCCTGAATCTTAAAATATCTTTATAAGTTAAAGAGAACGCTTGAAATTAAGAAATGAAGCAAATTTTTAAAAATATAACTCATTTCATCTGAAAAACGAAATTTTAAGGTCTAGATGATATGAATGAGTTCTCAAAGTTATAGAATTTCATTTTTGGAATCCTTGCATTTTTTTAACGTTCTGTAATATAACTTTTTTTAAAAAAATATTCTAACACAAAGTCACGAAAAGACAATTTAATGAAAAATCATGATAATAATGTTTATTTTATTATCTATAAGTTATTAAATATTATGTTTAAATAACCAACAAATGTGTGAACGAATTAAATGATATAACATCAGAGAAGACTAACACAGCCACTAGGCATTTTATCGAAAACTGAAAATTAAAAACTACTTCATAGTTTTTTGGGGACAAGAATATAAAAGAACAAACAATGTATATATAAAAAAGTAAGAATGATTTAAAAAAATAGATAAAACAACATGAAAGAAGTTTTTAATACAAAAAAATATTTTACAGTATATTAAATTATGGAAGAACTCAATGTCAGGTAACAGAATTTTACGAAATAAATTAATGACATCATGCTACGCCATTTCTTTTTCAAAATTTAACACCTCTATCAGGATAATAGTATTTAAAGTTAAAATAGAATTTGATTCAGCGATATTAGTTAATTTATGAAGCTTTACATCTTTTTTAGACATTTATAAATGCCTAAACTTGAGGGCATTTTGACATACGATGAAGCAAATTCGACACAAATCTTGATTTATATGTTTAGTGTTGCTTCTTT
Source organism: Argiope argentata (assembly GCA_026289955.1). Classification (NCBI taxonomy): domain Eukaryota; kingdom Metazoa; phylum Arthropoda; class Arachnida; order Araneae; family Araneidae; genus Argiope; species Argiope argentata. The sequence continues at coordinate 4,336,819 of JAOUZG010025323.1, forward strand.
GAATAAAAATGAAGAATTTAATAAAGACATGATTCAAGACCAGAGCAAGGAATTCTCTACATATATATATATACAGATAATCCTTTACTTTTTCCTTTACAATTTCGCGAAATCTCAGAAAAAAATTACAAAACAGCTTTACCAGACAGTGAAAAACACTCTTCCTCAGAGGATTAGAACGATAGAACCAACGAAATCTTAAGAAATTCTTTCACCCTTTGAACCTTGAAGGCATTTCTGAATACTTTGTAACAATCTATGACATGTTTCTTGGTACCAGAGGGACCTAATCTTCCAAACCAGAAGTCAACAGACTCTTCATGAAGAATTTTTCCCCTTTTCACGGAACTTTCGCCATACTTGATAGAGTGGTATTAGAATTTCATCATATCGATATATTCGAATGCCTTTTTCCATCCAGCAATGGAGAACACTGGTTTGGAATGACACCATCGTCATTTGTCAAAAAAACTTCCCCTAATTCCAATGCCCCCTCCCACCCTTGGGCGTTGTCCTTACAAGCAAGTGTTAATGTACTTCAAAGCACTAATCTTCGAACGAAAGAAGAAAGCACCGAATAAAAAAAAAGAACGATGGCAAGAAAGGAGATGATCCGCGTCCTATGCATGTGTACCTTCTAACCGCTGGTAAATGCGCGTTTAACAGGCTGGTCATGCCACCTTGATGAATTGTTTGAGCACGAGTGCTCATCAGAACCCGATTCATTCGGCGTAGGCGATGTCTTTTTCTAACAGGTGGGGAGGGTTGAGCTTCCGATGGGCTTCAATTTCCAGATTGCGATTTGTTGTCGTTTAAAGTCTTTGACCTTCGTTAAAAGTGCAATAAAATGTAGCAGATAGCGAAGGGGTGGCTTCCAGCATCCTTCTGGTAATCTTGAGGTATTCATTATCGCCTACCCGGCATGTAAATCTGGGAAGCACTCGTCGCCGGTTATCTTAAATATTTGTTGCCCTTCCTGACCATGATGACAGTTGAGAAATATATAAGCGTCAAAGGCTGTTAACTTTTGTTTCGAGATCTGGATTGGAGGACGTTAATGAAGATCAATGAAGGTGAAGTCGCAGATAGAAATAAAATTAATGAATATAAAGCGGCAGATGTTAATTAAATTAATGATGGCTTTTTCCCTAAAAATACGATAAAATTAATAGGAGTCGAAGAAAATGAATAGCTGATACTATGGGAATGGTAGAATTACATATGAGTTTAATAAAAATTTCATCCAAGATCCTTCTCTTAGAACTTTGGAGTTATTTCAAACTAATTTTCGTTGCTACATTTGTTTTTGTATATTGTCATTATAAATTAATTTTTATTTATGGATTGTAATAATCCATTTAATTCATTCATTATATTAATACCTATCAAATAAGATAATCAAAAAATAGAACTAGAAATAGTCACAATATATATATATATATATATATATATATATATATATATATATATATATATATATATATATTCAATTGTTTGCTGGATATGGCCTTTTTTTCCTTAAAGTCAGTTTTTTAAACATATAATGCAACAGGTAACTTAGAATTATATGTAGAAAAGCAACTATGGTTTTTTTTTGCGTTTTTTTTTCCTTTATAAAAATTTTTAACGACCAATTATTATTATTTTTTATAAAAATTTCTGCGTCAAACGTAGCTATCAAAATAGAATCTATAGAATAAGCTATTAAAGTTCTAATTCTACTGAATTTGACGTTTTTATTGCATTTAGATGATCTTGGCCGCATTTTAAAATGTTAAAAATATCTCATTTGTAAATCGGAAAAAACAACGATAAAACAACTACAATTCAGAATAAGATTTTTTTCCAGAATATTTAGCATTCAAATCAAACAAGCTTTTCATTTTATAAAACGTAAAATTATATTTATGTACGATTTGGGGGCCCGGGGCACCTGCTCCGTATGCCCCTGCCTTAGTCAGGCCCCACTTGGAGGTAAAAAGGCGCATTTTTGATTGATTTTTTTTTCTTTTGCTGTAACTTTTGGAAATGTTATTGTAAAAAAAAGGAATTTTACATCGTCACAAATTTAAAAGATTGTCTTTTTAATGATATCAATTTAAAAATCGCACAAGTTTTTCCTGAATCATGGCAATTTTTTTAAAAGTATTGTTTTCCTAATTTTCAATAATAGATTATATTGGTGTCCTGAAATTCAAAATTTTTTCATAGTTTGATCCCATAATTAATTTAGCAATTCTTTTATTGTAAAGTTACTAAAGGAAGATTTTGCTTTATTTATATTCGTGTATTCATAAGTTGAATAAAAAAAGTGAAGTTATAACACTACAAAATTTAGATAATAGAGGAGCCACGTGTGTCTTTGAATAGCGTTATGATGTCATAGGATTGTTCACTATTATAAAAGTTTTGAGAACATATGCTACAATACAAATAACAAGGCTTTAATGGGTGATAGTTTGGCGAAATCATGGATATGAAAATACTCGTATATTTAAATGATTGAGTTGGAATTAAATAAAACCTGAATCTCCAACCAACCGAAATGTTGCCAAAACCAACCAATATTATTCAATGTGTTCAATAAAATTATTATTATAAGCATTATAAATCATTTAAATTCATATAAAATAGACCCATCTAAAAAAGAAAAAGAAGAAGTAAAATTCAAGAAAAGGAATATCTTAACCCGTTCGCTGCCAAGCCTAAATTGTATGAGGTTATTCCCACTGCCATTTCTGTTTTGAGTGTTATTGTTTATCTAAGTTTTATTATTTCAAAATAAATACACACATTTTGTCACAAATAATCATTTACATATATAAAAATCAAACTCGAGTATACTCGTGGTTGGCAATGGGAATGCAACAGGACTCGATATCCTTTTTCTTATTTGCGCACGTTTAAGCAAAAAAAAAAAAAAAAAAAAAAAAAAAAAAATCATAAAAAACAAAAAAAAAAAAAAGTATAAAAATACTAAAAAAATGGGACACAATTTTCTGTCTGGTTATTCAATGCTGACCATCACTTAGATTCTATTTTTTAGATTCTATTATAATCTCTTTAAATAATTAAAATACCATATCATACTTGTTAAATAAAGAACAATTTATTTGTAGCTTTTTTTCAAGCTTTTACACTTGCATATTTATGTTTGTGTCCATAAAAAGTTTGCAAGTTTGACAATTTGTGCGTTATAATATAGTGAAAGTATCACGAGTATATTCGTGCTGGCAATGGGTAACACGAGTATATTCGTGGTTGGCAGCGAATGGTTAAATCAATTTTCATTTTTAATACATAATATTGAGTATTTTCCAGCGTTATTTTAAATTATAGTTTTTAGCATGGCAGGTTGAAGGGTTTTATTCGATAACCAGTAGTCTTTTTCAAGGGAAGCCTTCTGGTAGGTCCGTGCTATTTTATAGCATATGATATCACTAAACTGACGTCGAATAAGTAAGAAAATTAATTTTAATAACAGATAAATTCTTTTGATTATTATATTTTATACTATTAAGGTGAGTCTTTTGACAGCGTGTCGCAAATTATACGAGAATTTATGGTTTCAAGTTGTAATTTCGTTTAAATTTAAAATTTATGAGTCGAAAAAAGACTACTTTTAACCCTTCCAATTTATAAGCCGCTGCTATATTATTCCCTTTACAAGCAGGTACTCGACAAAAACTGCATATAAGTATCGAAGTCATCAACGGGTTAATTGATTCGAAGAAATTCCAATCCATCACAACTACGCATTTTTCATTTTATTTTGTTTTTATTTAAGACCCTCTTGACAGTCAATTATTTGCTTTGTTTTGTTTTTAAAACATAACGCATAATCTACCGGCATCAAAGTGACATAATGTGTTTCAATTTATATTTCCGATTGACTCTAATAACCGTGCATTTAAATTTCTCGTCCGCTAAGCAATCATTTTCCTTTATTGATCACTTCCCAAACCGACCTCGCTCAGACTTGCAAAATAAAATAATAATAAATAAATGAATGAATGAATGAAGATGAGGCTTGAATATAAAAGTTAATTAACATCCCCCTATGAACTTGTTTATAACAAAATAAAAACCACGAATCTTTTAAACGAACCAATTTTGGAACAGCGAAAAAATGAGACGGCGGGTAACAGGCATGGGAGATATATGTTATAAACTTAAAATCTGCTTAAGTAGAATTTCACGCATTTGCACCTTCGTGGCAGAGGGCCCGCTTCTCGAAACGTCATCTGACTTGACCGATGATGATGGATTCCCAAATTATGGTCGTAAAAAAACGAATAAAATAAAACGATAGTTTTTCACTTCTTCGCTAAACCAACCCTAGATAGATGTTCTTTGATCAAAGATTACGTCCCACATCGTAGACTTCAAAGTACATCGGAGTTGCGTCTCTATTGTGTTCTAATTTGGCCGTAAAATTAGTTAAGAATAACTTCAAAGCCCGCGGCAGGCATCCTTCGAAATACTTACACAATTATTTGCATTTAATTCTTTTCGGATGGTCAGCTTTTGACATTTTAAATAGAACGAGGTGTGAGTTTATTAAACTTTTCAGTCCTCAGATCTAAATCCTTGATGCTTATATCTCTTTATTAGCTTACCTTTTTATAAGCACTTACTGCGAGTGAAATGATAAATTGGATTTTAATTTGCAGGGGCAGTTCGCATGAAGGATGGTTGGCAAATAATGCCTTTTCTGGGCTCTAAGGTGTGCCCCGGCAGTGTTTGTTTTGCTTTGTAAACGTTGTTCCAAAGAGAGATTTTGCGGAAAATTGCTTTTAGGAAAACACACTTCCCTCAATTTCTAGTGAATTTTTGGAAGGAAAAAAACAAATATAAAAGCTAAATTTGAAAGGAATATACAAGAAGATTAAAAGCAAAGCAAAATTATGCAAATTTAAGAAACTGCTTGACGATAATAACAAATGGCAAGAGTGCGCCTTTCTGGGAAAAGATTTTCGAAAAAAATAAAATTAAAACTCAAGCAAAATGGGTTTTTTGAGTCAGAAAAAATGGTTTATCCCAGCAAAAACTTGTTTCCTTTTCTTTATTCGTGCTTTTAATGGATTTTACTTGTTGCTTTCAAAGCTTTCTGAAAAATTTACGGAAATTGAATACACAACATATATAAATAACAGAAGTGTGAAGCATTGAAATAAGAAATGCAAGCAACAATTTTAATTTTTTTTCTAGGACATCAATGTTTTTTTGTACAAATTATCTAATTTTTAAAATCCATTTCAAAATATCTTTAATCATATTTTACAGCAATATCTTTAATCGTTTTTATAACTGCATTTAAATACAATCGTTTTTATAACTGCATTTATATACAATCGTTTTTATAAC
>JAOUZG010025323.1:4342195-4355866 GCA_026289955.1 Argiope argentata
ATATACAATCGTTATATAACTGCATTTATATACAATCGTTATATAACTGCATTTATATACAATCGTATTATGATAATACTAAAAGTAATTTTTTGGGAACGTTATGGCTACTATATAATTAGAAGAAAAATATGAATATTTAAAGGAATTTACTATGCTAAACTATTATCATACCAAAGTTCTTCAGATTAGGGACGAATCAAATTAAAATTTTCTCCTCTCTGATTGCAGTTTACAGAAATAGTTTTCTAGTATATAAAGGTACTTAAATAATGTTAAAACAGTTGCAGTTAGAAAGCAAGAACCTATTACATAATAACAGCCATTTCGAAATATTAAAACTAAGAATTTAAATATTCAACCAACATAGAAACTTAATAAATAATAGAAACTTAATAAGTTATATAAAAAAATATCAACTTTAAACAAAACAAAGTAACAAATTAAACGCAAACAATAATTTACCATATATTATTGTTCTTTCCTATGTTTTATAAACAGATAATATAATTTATATATATCAATTTGCAGCATTAATAAAAAAAACTAATTTGAACTAGCATGGATTTATTTTTTCAAAATATCGCATCATCTTCAACTGTAAAAGAGAATAAAAGAAAAATACAGTTGAAATAAAAAATTTATAGAATTCCATCAAAATAATGAACTAATACAATAAAAACTTTTTCTCAAGTATTCCATTAAGAAAATCGCAAGAATTGCGCAATTTTAATGACTTAAAATTTATTTACTAACTAATCTACGTACATGAAAGATCTTACCATATACTGTATTTTAAAGAGCGAAAATACTTTTCAACAAATAAAAATAATGTAAATTTTGGCATCTAAGGCCAGTAGAAAGAAACTCAATTTCTTTCTACTGGTTTTAGAAGAACTGGTATTTTAAATTTTAATTATGCGTTCAGAATTATAGATGACAATTTTTTTTAAACATCAAATATTTCACTTTTTTCAAAATTATTATTGATCCTAATGAATTTTTTTAAAAAAAACAGAAATCAGTAACTTTTAACATAGTTATTTTTTTAAGGATTTTATTATTCGCAGACAAAAAATGTAAAATTATTTACTTAGACAGACGTATGCTAACAGTTAATTTTTACGTTTATGTTTATATATATCTATATCTATATATATATATATCGAAGTCTTAATGCTTTCTACAAATTTAACAAAAACTCTGTTCAAAGAAAATTTAAAAGAATTAATAAAACAATGCAACGATATAAATTCAATCAAAAATTAAATCAAACTCTTAGGAAATTATATTCTGAGCAAAAAGTTCGAGCATAAATCAATAAAAATTTAATATTTTTAAAATGTTGGCAAATGTTAATAGTGTAAAAATATTATAAGAAAATGGTGGCTTAAGCCGACAAAGTAACGAAATTGCACTCTCAGATTTTATTTGTTCCAAAATACGAATGCCTTTTTTATTAGATACTCATTAAAAAGTTTCTAATTTTAATTTCTTTTTTAATAAAAAGTTTTACTCTATATATTAATTTAAAGTATATATATATATATATAATTTTTTCTTTTTTTCTATCGTTATATTCATCAAATCTATCAAACAGTTTTACCAACATTCTTTTATTAACATCACATGCTAAATTATATGTTGTTTGACAGAGGATTCTAAAACTCTCCTCTCTTTTGCGCATGCGTTAGGATGAGTTTAATTCTCCAAAATAGGGGTGACAAGAAAAATGTAAGGAAGGAATGTTTACATTAACAATAAAATAAACTTTAATTACTCGCAGACTGAATTAAAATAATTCGGTCAGAGAAGACACGATATTCGCATACAAGGGGGGAAAAATTGAGCAAAAAAGTATCTAATTGGATGACAATCAAGGTCAAAGAATGGCAAAGAGTTCTGGAAATGAGTCAGTCTAAAAATCCTACTTATTCTCCATTATATTTAGCAAAATGTAGATAATTCGCCATGGTCTTCCTAGAGATAACCGTTGAATGACCTAAACTAATACAAAGTTTCAGTAATAGGTTGATACAATTAAGAGATAACATTTTTAATTTTGAAGTGGTAAAATTCACATTTATGTGGTAATTTTTTTGGAAATTATTGCAAAAGAATGCAATATTCAACCATTTTCACTTAGTTAAAATTCGAATTGAAACTTCCAAGAACCTTACCATGAGGTGAATATTCCCACCTTCCAAAGTTACATTTGTGTGTTGCTAGTCGAATTGATCGAGAACAATTCTACCAATTTTTAAAAAAATATTTTCGTTGTGACATGAGGAAGGTTCTATTGATTGAAGATACAATTTGTTGGTTGTACAATTGATTGAAGGTTCTATTGATTGAAGATACAATTTGTTTATTTTTCCCAAGCCAATCAGGTTAGGTTTAACATGTTTTCGGCGGATTATTTTAAACGATTCTGTTTATTTTCTTAATGTTTGATGCGTTTAAAATTAAAAATTGTTAATAAATCGATTTTTTAAAATTCATTTTGAAGTACTTTTGAATTAAAATAAAACAAAATAAAGAAATTGAAAATTTCTAATTTGTATTGCGTTTCCCAAACTGATATAGAAAATTCATGCATGGGCAGTGTGTTGTACTTCTTGAAGACTGTGTTTTCGTTTGAATTAAAAGTTTAAAAATTCTGTGTATAATACTATTATAGCCATCTTAATTTCGACCGATTAAATAAAATAGACTTGACTTGATTTAAAAAAAAAATACGAACTTGATTTGCGATTTTGGTTTACTTCAGGTACGCATTGTAAATGAATTGCTTTTTGGTTAGTTGTGACTTTTACCATGTGTACGAAGTCACTGGTAAAAGCTAGTAATTAATAAAATTACAAAGCTAAACCAGGATTCACTGATAAATACTTATCAAATCTCCTTTATTTGTACATTTTTTTAAATTTTAAAATAATTGCACACTTGCTGTGAATTTTCTTTAATTTATTTGATCCTGTATTTCGCTTTCTCATACGGTATTACTGTTTACCTTTCGGGTCTTTCCATAAACAAAACTACTGTTTATCAAAAAAAAAAAATAATAATAATAAGCAGGTGTTTGGGGGTGAGGCAGGTTTAATGAATTCCACGAGGTTGGTCTCACAAAACGATGATCTTCTTTTCTAATCTTCTCGAGTAGGTGGAACCGAAATTCTCTCTCTCTGTATCTTGATGATTTCTGAAAACAAAATTAAGCGATCATGGGGTCTTGCGATCCTTGTTGTGGGTCAAGGAACAAAATAGCCATTAGGGGGAGAAGATGCAGAAATATTTTGTCTCAATTTGCCCTCATGCCCATGGAACTATATTATGTATAACTTTAATAATAATCAATCCACATCTGAGAATCCATCAATCACCAGAGCGACAACGAGAACAATTTTTAATAGCCAGTTGTGGAGGCCGAAAATTACAGAGCACGGGGCGCATTTGTAACACGACATCATGCCTATCGGGGTTGGAATGGCTGGGATTATTATTACGTCCATCCTATGGAAAGTGACCGCTCGAGCATAATGGGTAAGCTCAAGAGAAGGGTGGAAGGAATTGCCCACTTGTTGCCGAAGAACGCCCAGAAAATTCTGATGGATTAAGTCGTCAGTTATTGGAAATGTGTCGTGAGCTGCAGCAGAAGGTGGCATGGCTACCCACCCCCCTCCCCAACAGCAGCGGCCACCTAAAAAGAATATGGCCGGTTTTGATATTCCCTAGGGGGGCGAGATTACAAATTGAAACATGATTTGTGCAGGTGGGCCAAGGGGCATTGCCACGTCCGAATAAATGCATTGATTTTTTCAACCATTAACTGCTGGGGATGCATGATAATAATCGATCAAAGGGAACGCCAAGTAATTGGAGAAAATTAATGAGGCACTGTTTTTGTAATAAATTTTTTTAAAAAAATTGGTGTTACAGTTTGGGGTGTCATCGTAATAGATAAATAATTAGTAGGTGAGTGTCTCTTAGAGGTTTCCTCAAGTGTGACCAAAATTTCTATTAAACTAGATTTTTAAGTCGTCACTTTTTTTTATTCTAGAATATTATATATATGTTTGATATCACTTGAGGAAAAAATAATTATTATTTAATGAAAGATTTTTCAATATTATGCCTTCCGTAATCACGCCACGTACATCCCAATGGTAAATGATCCAAAGTGAATATAAATTAAAACAGAATGAAAATAATCGTCGGTTGTTATTTTTTTTAAAGTTAAAATCCTAAATTACTTCCTTCTTTGGCTTAACTACTATTTATGAACAAGATAAATACATCACAGAAAAAATTAACGTTCCAACTAAAACTTTCAGACAGCATTTAAGAACTATTACAATTTAAATTAAGATATTGAAATCGAAAGATGAATGTTTTTTAGTATTTTATAACCTTGAATTGTTATATATTTTATTGAATTATTAGAAAAATTATACCAACAAAATCTCTTTTTTTATGAACTTTCAGGCATACATTTGAATCAAACGAATCATCTAAAATGTCCCTTAAAAAAATCATTTTCTTCCGTTTCAGAAGCGCCTTTTCCCTACTAGAATTGCATTGATATGGAAACCGGCGCATGCGTAGTTTTTCTAAAACTTGGATATGTTTCTTTTTATGTTTAGATTTCTGGTTTTGTAATGCCCAATTAGAGAAGTAATGATGAGCTGGGATAGCCTGGTTGGTTAAGTGTTGGACTCGTATTCCTTAGGTTGTGAATTCGAACCCTACTAGCCGAAGACTTTCCATGTGTGGTTCTGGGTGACGCACGTTAAATTTGTCGTGGTCACAATGTCCTCCATGTACAGAGTAATACCAGTGGGGGTACTGGGTCAGAGGTTATTGTTTTCTGTTCCAGATCTAAATTACGATCTGTGGATGAATGAATAAAGTTCGCCCGTAAAAAAGGATTAGTGACGTGTGTGAGCTAAAAGTCAGAATTCTGCCCTCGGATGCTCAGGGATCCATACCCTCAAAAGCCGTGCACCACTCCTTCTGTTGTAAAGTGGAACACAAAAACAATTATAGAGCTTTATATCTTTCCATTTGTAGCAAAACCACGTTGTGATTTAAAACGTAAACTATATTCATAACAAACCGAAATGTGTGACAAAAAAGGGGGAAAAATCTAGTTCCATTTACATCCTTTTCATAGAAAAAGCACCTTTTTACCTTCGAAACCGCTATCCGAAGGCTCTGTGCGTGTTTGTGTGGTGGGCGCTACATTTATCGTGGTCATAAATTCCTCCATATTCAGAATACTACTACTGAGGATACTGGTTCAGAGGGGATCGTTCTCAGTTCTAGATCTAAACTGCTATCTGCGGATGAATGATTGAAGGAAATTCGCCCCCTAAAAAAGGTTTGTGACGTGTAAAAAAGGTTTGTGACGGACCCCTGAGCACCAGAGGGCAGACTTCTGCCCTCTGGTGCTCAGGGGTCCGCACCCTCAGAAGCTACTGCACCTCTCCTTCCGTTGTAAAGTGGAACACGGCAATAATAGATGTAATGTGAATATCTTTATGTTCGTATTGGTTTTCATGTTCGTCAATTGATTTTATTCAGTTTTTTATGATATCTTTGATTTTTGAATGCTAGAAAATAGATTTTAAATGTTAGATCAAAAATAATTAAAACCCCTGAACCACATAATAGAATTAGAATATCACGAAAATTATTTGCTGATAGCTCTGTCATCATGGACATAAAACACCGTCATTTTATTAGAGGCATTATATATAGAGACGATTTACTGAAGGCAAATTTAGAAAGATTTATTGTTTTTAATAACTGACAACTGCATTTTATTTAATTTAAATTTAGATCCTATTACTTGAGTTATTTTGTATTACACTTATAAAACTGATTAATTTCGAAGTTACAACAAATTATATGAAAATACATGGACGCAAATTAATCTCAGAAACTTAGTTTCGTTATAAATCTTTAATCTCTTCTTGGACTATCGGAAGCATAATTATTCGTTTGATATTTTTTAAAGTTTAAATGTTTCTAAACAGTCAGCTTTATTATCATGTGAGAACATGATGCAGTTTTGGTTAGGAGGTTTGGGTATCTCCGAAATTAAAGTGGCAAAAAATATTCGTTTTTTTCATTGGTAGATAGCGAGTCACCTAAGACATGACATTTGAGGTTTGTGTTTGCCAGTATTGTTTGAGATATTTAATTAAATTTATTAGCAATTGATTTTTGTTTGTCGTTTCTATGAAATGACGTCATCTTCCAGTTTATTTACTATCTCTTAGTTTTAAATAATTAATCTGGCGCTCAGAAGATTATCGTTTGGATTTTTTTTGGTGGGGAATTCTTTTTCAGTTTTAACTATCGCAATTTTGTAAAACGCGACTTATATTTATTCTTAAATGATATTATAAGCACATTCTTAATAATTGTATTTCTCAACATACTGTAAATATTAGAATATAATTTTAAAATCAATCTGCATTACGTTCATCGGATTTTATTACCTATACAATATCTTCCAGTAATAGTGAATCTTTCGTCGAAATTAATGTTAGAAAATTAATGAAATTAATGTAAATTAGCGACCGTAGATTTCATTTTTTATAAGAAAATATTAAAAAGAAAAGTTTAAGGATAAAATATCTTAATCGATTCACATTAAACATAAAAGACTTTGTATCTCAATTTGTAAATATTTCTTTGAATTTTTCTCCAAAAAAGGCAGTGAAAATTTATCCTCCAATTACTCTTCAACTATCCTGGCGGTCAATACCACCCAAGTCGAAATTTTGTTTTTATAATTCCATTTATCTAAATCTTGCCTACGCATCTGCTATAAAACAAATTGTTTATCAGCATTTTTTAAACAGTGAATTCTTTCATTCTGTTCTTTTGACTTCAAGCGTTTTCAACTTTATGAAAAGAATCTATTGTTTCAAATGCAAAAAACGAACATTTTATCACTAGTCAGTTGGATGCAATAAAATGTTTTTACAACTTATCAGTGTGACTACGTGTTATGCGTCTAGTTGTGGAGCAATAATCTTGCCGGATGGATTTTTTTTTACCACGAGTGGATTTAAAGGACCATAGGGTGTTAATTTATGATGAATTAATTAAAATCCTTGTCTGTTCTTTAATTTATGGCAGGATTTCTCAGCTGAAAAACAATCAACCCAAATGTTTACACTTTTAGAACTATTAAGAGGAAATGCATACTATCGTCTGCTTAGTTTGGATTGTAATTGATGAATGAAGTACAATGATGGAGATACTTCTTCATTTTACATTTTCTTCATTTTATTTCCTTTCTGCAGAGACTGTATTTTAATAACAAAATCTTTTTTATTTAGCTTTCCATTAGCTTGTACCTTTGGTAGTTAAAATAACCACTTTCAATCTTTAAGATTTCTTAAGGAACCTACTCGCTTATTTTTCAAATTTTCTCAAGCGCTTCAGTATTTCAAACAATAATAACGTTTTCAGATCTTTGAAATAAAGGATGTGTTCTATGTTCGGGGCTAAAAATAATATGGAATTCAATTTCTGAAATAAAGACGCTATTATCTAAGAAAAGAATTATATCAGAATGATTATTATTTACAATCGTAAAAATAATATAATTATAATTCATGCGGCTTTATTCTTTAATGTATCCAGCCTAATAATCATCATACTTGGATAAATTAATGGTAATGAATGATAACGAATTATTTTCTTTGTTTTTAAAGCAATACAAAATTCTAACAAACATATTTTACTTTTAACCCTCTGCTCTCTGAAAAGTAATGATGCATTACTATACTTTTGTAATTAAGGATTCCTTTTAATACTTAGAAATCTTAAAAATAGTTGTAGCCTTATTGTAATTTCTTTGTGGAATTTTTGGCACTTTAGAGATTGTATAGTAATTATTACCCAACAAGAATGTGAAAAAGATGCATTTTGCGCTATGGCAGTCATAGAAGTACAAATGTTTAAACGTACTTTAGAAGTCAAAATTGTGGGAAGTTAGACATTTTATAATTTAATTCAATGCATTGCCTTAAAATAAATTTATTTGACATAAGAAATTTTATAAATCTGTAGAGTTTATAAAAAATAATGTTGAATATTTTTATAGTACCATCTTTATTTTGTTAAATACACTCCATCAAGTTCATTCTTTTTTTAAAAATCAAGTAGTCAAGAAGGATATAATATAATACTAGCAGTATCCGAAGGCGTTACCCATGACATAGCATTCAAGAAGAAAAATAAGCTTTAAAATAGAATCTAGCCTCCTACAGATATGACATTTATAATATGTCACGCAACATCAAACAAAAATAAAAATATGCTTAGAAATTATGAAAAATTGCTCAAATTTTTTATAGCACCCATTCAGAAATATTTAAACTGTTACAAAGGTAAAAATATGATCTGTCCGTAGACAAAACACAGACGATCATTTCGAGGTTGAATTTCCCTCTTTTGGGCATAATGAGAATTGAATTGCTGTTAAAAATTAGATGTGAACAAAGAAATGTATCGCATATGCTTACCACAGCTCTTGCTGTTTGTACATGCGAAGTTGCAGGTTTTTGCGCATGGGCTGATGAGTTAAAATCGCAATTATAAAACTCCTCTTTTTATTTTGATTATTTTTATGTACTAAAACCTTCCCCAATAAATGTTCTACAGAATGATATAAATATCTCTAATATCCTGTTAACTATTTTTCCAAGTTTTTGTAATTCCAACATATAAATAGTTTTAGGATACTTCACTTCATACTATATATGGATATCGTATACGGATACCAGAATGTACTCGTAAGATAAAGTAGAGTTCCCCTTTAAATGTCATTCAAAAGGAATATGAGATGCCATTAAAAGAAGATGTCATTCAAAAGGAAAATAAGCTATGCCATTATGAAGATATGAGATGTCATTCAAAAGAGGAAAAAAAGACTACTGCGCACATGAGTTGCGCATTCATATCCATAAACATGATTTGCTGCTATTTATTTTAAAGAAGCGTTTACAAAAGGATTTGTATTTCCTATAGCGAGTCCATTCTCACAAGACGTCAGCATATCCAATAATTTCTTTGCGCTCTTTAGAAACTTTTCACTAACACGATTGCTTATTGGTTCCAAGGGAGAATAGATGCAAGTTAGAGAAGACTTTTCAAGAGAAACTAGCTTGCGTTTGTTTATTAGATTACGATCTGATTATGCGATGTTTAAATCTTTAATACGGAAATTGCTAGGACTGTCATCTAAGAATACTTCCTCACTATATACATGGGATATAGGATTTCAATAGTTTTTACTATAAGAATTCATATGATTAATTTGCATAAATGAGTACGTTGTTAAAATTTGACATCTAAATCTGTGAATAACAATATAAGTGAATCAACATGAAAGTTTTAGCAATTTACAGCGCTTGCAGTTCACATTTGTTGCTTAAGAAATCTTGTTGAAAGATATATAATGATAAGTTCAATTATACCAAATCTAAGAATACAAAATTTCTAAATTTTTTTTATAATATAATAATAATATTGTTAGTAAGGATATAAAAAATTTCATTTTCATGCAATTTTCGAAACCCATATCACTTTGAAAGAAATTTCATTATCCGCATTTTGATTTCTTTTCGTGAAAACAAAGCTAATAGGTGATAATTAATGTTGTTTAAATGGTAGAAACTTTTTTTACTGGACCAATATAAAAATACCGACTACTCAAGAAAAATTCCTTAAATAAGTAATAACAATGCCTGAAAAAGTGACTTCACATAATGTCTTGGTTAAAACAAGTCCATGAATTCAAAGTGCTTCTTCCATCAATATACTTTTTTTTTCTTGTTATTCACGCATTACTCATTCTTTTGAATTCTTTCTAGTAGTATTTTATCTTTTGTGATTTATTAATACCCAAAGAAAAATGTAATTTTTAAAAAAAATAAATCCACCTATAATTTTAAGTAAATAAAAAAAAATAGCCTTTAAAAAATTTATATCTTTCTTCAATGATAGAAAAATTTATATTTTCAGACAAAACTACACATAGAATTGATTTCATTATAAAGTTTATTCTTTGGAGAAAAAAAAATATTAAAATGAAATCTGCTATGCATATTTCAATGTATCTTGTCAGTACATAATTTCTTGAGCGGTCAAGCACCGCGTGCTCGTGCAAGTTCAATGATATTTTTATTCATTTTAATTGTTTCATCGAATGAGTCACTTTAGTATGGCAAACGATCCGAAAAATAACAACCTTATCTCGCATTTATTGTTTAAAAGAAATATCGCATTTCCTATTTATTTCATTTCATATAATCACGTGCTTAAAATGACATCTTTCTAGGCTTTATTTGCTGTAGTCATTAACTTATAATTTTTTAATCAGAGCTTTTGTAAATGCGTTGGCAACGCGTTATTAAAAGCTGATTTTTTGAGACGTTCGTGCAGATAATAAGAATTTTACTTTTCTCTTACGGTTTAAAATTTTTATTTCTCTCCTACGGATTTTTGTTGACGCCAGAAACCTCATCCCAAAAACAACATCATGTTCTGACCTGATAAAAAAACCTTATCAAGTTGTGTGGATTGTTTATAAATAATAAGTAACTAGTATAAATAAAATTGAACTAGGCAAAGGAGAATAATTTTAATACAAAATATTTCATTCGTCCTTTGAGACTGACTATAAATAATTGCAATTGCTACAATTTAAATACTTTTGTTACATTTTTTGTCTTTACTCAGACATCAATATTACCATGTAACTCCTGGGCTGTTTTATTTTTTCTTTCATAATATAATTAGATGCCATCTGCCTTTTCAGGATTTCATATATTACTCGTAATTCAATTAAAACTTTAAGGTACAAGCCCGTTTTGGAAGTCTTTCCGTCTGACCGTGATGTCCGATTTCTTCTATAAGCTGACAACCAGAGCTATAGGTGAAATTACGATCAGACTACATATATTTAAATGCATTACTTTGAGATCACTAGATTAAAATTTATTACATTTTTTTTTTAAAAAAATCCTCAGTTAGTAATGACTAATCATCTTGAACGAAAATTATATCGTATATAAATTTGGAAAGTGATATGAAACTCACGGATTCAAACTATCAAGGGATTAAATTTAATTTCGGCAAACTTTCTATAGAAGAGAGAATAAATACTTCGAAATTTCCGGTCATGTTTCAAAATAAATAAAAATTTTAAATTGGTTTCAAACTTTTGATCCTCAATTTGGAATTTCCTTACCTGTGTATAATGAAAATTGTTAAATGACAAGTAAATTGGGAGGGAAATTGCTTTTGTACCCTTATCAGAACTGCTAAGTGCCCATGATATGGGTGGAGGAGAGAGATTAGAAAATGGTATTTAATATTTTCCTCATTTTTCCCCTTCCCCTTATTATCATGCGAGAACATGATGTTTTGGTTATGAGGTTTTGATGTCTCTGAAATTTAAGGCAAAAAATATTCATTTTTTTCATTGGTAGATAGAGATTCTATGTTTTTGTCTGATCTACTATATTGCCTGATCTACCATAAGGAAGATGATGTCCTTTCATAAAAATGACGAACAAAAAGCAATTGATAGTAAATTTAATTACATATCTCAAACAAAAAAAGGAGAGGAATCAGAAAATGGTATTTAGTATTTTCCTCATTTTTTCCCCTCCCCCTTATTATCATGTGAGAACATGAAGTTTTGGTTAAGAGGTTTTGGTGCCTCCGAATATAAAAAAAAAAACATTCGTTTTTTGAATTGGTAGATAGCGAGTCACCTGACCCATGGCATTTGAGATTTGTTTTTCCAGTATTGTTTGAGATATTTTATTAAAGTTACTATCAATTGCTTTTTGTTCGTCATTTCTATGAAATGACATCATCTTCCTTATAGTAGATCAGGCAATATAGTAGATCAGACAAAAACATAGAATCAGTGTCTCTTAGTTTTAACTTTAGGCAAAGGTGTAAAGTAATTCGAACCAATATCATTTATCATGAATTTTTATGGTTAAAAAATTCAGCGCCAAAGGACAAACTCGAACCCTTCAGGTGAAATAATATAAATACTTTGTTATTTTTCGAATCCCAATAAATGTCAGTGGAATCATTTATGATTAAACCCACGTGATAAGATTTAATTCCAGTAAAAAAAATCACCGGGGTCGTAATTCATTACTCTGCATTTAATAGTTCCAAAAGCTGTGAGATAAGTAACAAATTAAACTCTAGAGGTTATTTCTAAGTAGGTGGCAAGATGGAAGAGTCATAAGCAATTTAATAAGTTTTTATCGGTACGTATCATCGCTCACAGCTGCTGCGAATAGAAAACGAGATCTAATTTATCACGTGCAATGATACTAAACGTTCATAGAGCGTGTGATTAATTTCTTTAAAATTTTAGATTCTTTTTAAGTTGATTCTTAGTAACGTAATTCCGTATGGGATTTAAATAAAAATACGATTCATTTTTAAAGGGCGATTCCTTTTAAAAATGGCTTTTGGAAAGAAATAAACTACGTTGATTTTTTTTCGTAAAGAGCAATAAATTTTTTATGTTTGATCATCTGTAGAATCATGTATAGGTGATTATATCTTTATTTATTTTCGACAAGAATGACGCGCATGCACACAAATATTAATAAAGCTCGAATTTCAAAGCAAAACATAATCTAAAACTGCATATTTTGCAGTACTGTTGTTGTTGTTACTTATGACACTTGCCTATGGGCAAGCTCCCCGCTGCTGAAGCAGCAGATTTAAGCCGAAAGGAGCGTCTCTTGTTTTTGAAGTAGCGCCAACTAGGGCCAGGAGTACAACTTAGCTACAAACTCACCACATTAGCTTGCACAGCCCCTTTTTAAAGGGGGGGGCACAGTTACACATCTCACAGTTAGCACACAGAAGAACAACCATGCTCTAACCGGGACTTCCAGAACACGGGGAAAACGGGCTTCCTCTGTGCCAGAAAGCCGGCTTTACAGTACTTAAACCGAATAATATACTATGCTTGGTTTTAAAATTACATGATAAACAAAAAAAAAAAAGGAAATTTTTCACGGGAAACGAATAACTATTTAAAATGTCCTATAAGGGAACTAAATCGGTAAACTAACTTAGAAGGGTTTTTTTCAAGTTTATTTTTTACCTATTTAAATTGATGTAAATCGCATTTTTCATGAAAATTTGAATTTATGTAACCAAATAGACGCTACGCATTTTGTTTGCACATATCGAAAAATAATTATGCATAATTTACTAGAATTTTACAGCTTTACATGAAATATTTATAAACTACTTAAATGCAATGAATGCAGAAATATATAGTATATATATGTCCTGCTAATTTCCTCGTGATTTTTAATTTTAGTTCATATCTACATCTCATTTCGACTAACAATTAAGGCTTTTTTTTGAATTGGTCTCATATTTTTGAACTGTAGTTAGATGACAAGTGCGGCACCTGAGCCTCTAAAGCTTGTCAATTTAGGAATGAGTAGATAATAAAAAGTTCTATTCTTAGATTTTTCTTCAATTTGTTTTAGAATATTTAAAGCTGTTTTTCAGACTAATCTGGACTTGGAAAAAATATATAAGATACTCGAACACATTTTATTTTAAATAATGAATAGATTCGTTACATCT
>JAOUZG010025323.1:4355876-4371537 GCA_026289955.1 Argiope argentata
TTTTTTTTCATTAGATTTAATTGGTTAATATTTAAAACGAATATAATGTTCTAATGAGTTTAAAAAGCGATTATAGCAGAAATGATATTAGTTTTTTCGGTAAGCTCTTTCGAGAATAATCCATAAATATTTTTCTTTTAAATTTATTTACTGCTAAATCTAGCCCTTCGACATCATTTATCGTAAAGAAAAGACGAATGCAATAAAACAGACTGTTAAGTTCCATAAAAAAATATTTAATGAAAAGAAAACAAGAATTTATGCTACCTTTCGGAACTTGATTTGTGACTTTGGGTTCCGTTTAAGAGGCTCCATAATTTACATTTATCAGCATCTCCCAAGAAAGTTCAAGGGGGCGAGATTCTAATTTATCATTCAAAATGTGTATGGTATGTTTTCGGAATTTTGCAGAGTGTTTATCAAAAGATTATATTTTCTGAAACTTGAGTCCAGATTCTGGTTGAAGTTGGGAGTGGAAAATAAACTAATTGAAACAGTATTAACATGAGTAATAAAATGGTCAGTTCTTAAAATAAGATTAGTTAAAAGACTCTTTTAATAGTACACTAAAAAGGAAATATATATATATATATATATATACATTTTTTATATTACAATTACAATTAACACATTGAACTCAGAAAGATAATTCGATGCACAATTATTCATTTAACACTTGGGCCTGTTTATTACACCAAAAAATAAATACATGAAAAATGTATTTATTCATACATAAATACATTTATGTATAAATAAAAAATTATACATTTATATAATATGTATAAATAATTATATAGGTAAAGGTTACGTATTGTGTGCCCCTTGCCACGCCAAGGATGCCAAGTCGCCAATAGAGATGGAGGACAAAGTAAACAAACACATCTATGGTATAGTTACGGTTACGAGTTTTCGCAATATAATTATGATTTTTTTTTTACCGATAAGCATTGTATTTTTTTCTTCTTCAGATCCGGTGCCTTCAACAGAAGCCGGAGGCATCTGTTGAAGACACGGGGCAGAATTTTTTAACTTATAAAAACATCCTACGGCTTTGCTAGGTCCGGGAGCGGGAAACTAGTATCTTCGCTAGCACATTGAACATAAGGAATGTGCGGATAACATGAACAGTAAATAATAAACTATTGAGAAAGACAAAGAGGCAAAAAGAATGCATTTAATAAGAAATTTTAAAGAACGAGAAATGCGAATAATTCTATTGCAGATGGTTTAAAAAAAATAAAGCAGACGACTTCGTAAAGAAATAAATCAGACGATTTTGTGAAATCACATACTGACAATTAAAATGAGTAAAGGAATAAATATTTTATATTCGCATTAAAAATATAATTGAAACTTCTTATTAACTATGCAAAAAATCTTAATTATAATACAGATTAAAAATAAACTATTTAATTGATATTATTTTATTATTTTTAATTCAACAGCTTTCATAAAAGAGTTGAAGCTCATGTACAATTCAACCATTGCAGGAAGAAGTAAACAAAACATCATTAGGGTTAGTACAAAAGCTTTGTCGCCAATATGGCAACCCAACACAAACTCGGGGGGGGGACACTAATGACCATTTTAGCCAATAATTCGATGCATGATTATTCATTTAATACTTGAGCCTGTTTATTACACTAAAAAATAAATACATGCAACTATTTTAAGTTGAGTTTCCTTGAGAAATGAATCTACATCTTTTTAACAATCTATAATTTTTAACTATTAAAATTAAAAATAAATAAAACAACAAAATGATGTACAATCATGAATGCTACCTGAAAGCAAACATTCAAGTGCTAAGGATTAATTATAAATATCATGGTATCTTTAAATCAATTTTTTCACGTTCAAGACCGGAAAGGATCATTCTTATGTTGCAAAAATTATTTTAATTTTAATTATCAATTAATTTAATTGATTGGTAATTCAATTCGTTTTGCATTGAAATATTTCGTCATAATCAGATAACAGTTTAAGTATACAAGATTTCAAAACAAAAGCAGATTTCAAGATTCTACGACAATCAAAGAACAAATAAAATGTAATAAAAATGCTTTAAATTTAATTAAATATTTTTAGAAAGACATTAAGAAATATAAATTTGGTATTCTATTGTTATTAATGTATTTTTTCTTCATAAATTCATCTGCATCGTTTAAGCAAAGATAAAGAATAATATTAAGCCTATAAAATTTCAAACTCAAATACACAAGGAAATGAATGAAAAATGGATTTCAAAATTTCTTTTTCACAATCATGATGCAAATCAGTATAATAAAAGTGTTTGAAATTTTCTATAAAAAACTACCGAAATATATTGAAAAAAATATAAATGTAATATTCTATTGCTACTTATGGAGAGAGAGAAATTGCTGATTAATTAATCTGCACTGCAAAAAGCAAAGTGACTAGAGGTTATCCAATAGAAATGAAAATTCAATCATTAATATCAGAGGCATTTAATCTTTTTACTATAATAAACACCACTTACTTATAAATAAAAAGTCCTGTAGCTCGGTGCAAGTACTGCAAATCCTAGAAACTTTTTAATTCAGGACAAAGATCCAGGACAGTTAGGATTACTTGTACCACTCCTGGTTACTCGCAATTAAAGGCAAGTTTCAAATCATTTCTTTCATATAAAGTTCACCAGAAACACCAGTAAATGCAAGGTGAAGGATTGTTAGAGCAGCCATTCAGTTTCATTGTTTGAGTTGCCATATTGGCGAGCAATTTCATCAAAAGGCTAATTTCAAATCTACACTGTGCTTTAACGGTTACAAAGAAGTTGCGATAAATAACTTGTATTAACCCCTTGCACTCCAATGGTGCCTCTGACTCACCATTCAAGATGTGCACCATTTAGACGTTTTATTTATTTTTCAAATTTAATTGTTAAAAACGCCTAGATTAATTTTCAAAGAAAATCGACTTAAAAGAATTATGTGTATTTATTTTTCATAGCAATAAACAACTCTTTGTATTATAGTGAATAGTTTTGTATCTTATTACTTTCAGGAGTGAAAAGGATTAAAGTTTGTTTTGCGAAGCCTTTGGGGGAGATTCCATTTTTTCAATCTAGTTAGGACTATCATATCTTATTCATTTTTCTTTATAATAATAAAAATGAAATAATTTAGATTTAGGATATTGATTACCATGGTGTATCAAATTGTAGCTTGAAATATATGTATATATAAAATTTCTTAAAACACCTTTAAGAAAAAAGTCGAAATTTAAAGAATGAAAGGAAACTTAATCTGAAAAGATATTTACCTACATTTAGCCGGCTTTCTGGCACAGGGGTAGCACGTCTTCCTCATGTTCTGGGTGTTCCGAGTTCGAGTCCCGATTCGGGCATGGTTGTTCTTCTGTGTGCTATCTGTGAGATGTGTGGCTATGCATCCCTGTAAAAGGGGCTGTGCAAGCGAATGTGGTGAGTGTGTAGATAAGTCGTACTCTTGGCCCTAATTGGCGCTACTTCAAAAAACAAGAGACGCTTTTTTTTTCGGCTTAAATCTTTTGCTGTATTTTTGGGGGAGCTTGTCTATAAGCAAGTGCCATAAGTAACAACAGCAACAACTTACATTTATACATAGTATAAAACGAAGTCTCCTGAAAGCGTATGTATGATGGAAAGGAAAGTGGTTAATAAGGAAACTCCCTATTAACCACTTGACATACGAATTTATTTGACTTTCTAATAAGATAACTCATCCTATTTTGGTCATTTATTGTTAATGTGATTTTTTAAATAATATATGGAGAATTTAGGATACCACATTGTTTCATATTGATTTTTTCTTATTTAAATACTTAATTCTGGGGCTTAATTGCAGACTTGAAAATAAAATTTCAGTAATTCGATGCGCGTGTCGGACACGTCATTGTATGCGAAGTCGTTAATATACCTTAAGAACAGAGAAATATATAACCACCGGTTCCACAATTTGAAAACAATTATCTAGGATGATGTTTCTCTAGTTTTCTTTACCAGTTTGTCTTAAACAACGATTGAGTAGATCTGAAGACAGCCTCAATCGAATGGTTGTATGGATTGTTTATCATATGGTGAGCAAATGGTAAACAGCTTCAATCAAAATCAATCAGGCAAATACAAACAACTTCAGTTATTCTGCGGCAAGAAATGTTAAATAATCACACAAAAATCTATATCCTAAACTTTTCTAAAAATATGCTATATATTTTCAGTTAAAACGGGAAGCTAATTTGGATTCGTCATCGTCCCAAAAAAGGATTTTTAAAGAATAAGATTCGATTTCATGATTGCGGCGATTCTGAGAATTACCAAACTATCTAGAATATTTATCAACAAAAAGAAAACAAGACAAAGAAATCAAATTGTGAAAGTAAATTGAAAACCATTCGAAAATTTACAAAAGAGAAAGAAAGCGTCATAATATTATATTTCGAACAAATTAAGCAGGTGTCTTACACTTGAAAAGACAATCCAATTTACATGTAGATGCAGATAGTCAGGAATCGGTTATAATTTTAGACATTTCGGTGTCCAGAATGCTATACAAAATTGATTCAAATCCTTTTCACTAGGCAAAAAACCATTTAATATCCAGTGTTTACTTTTGACAAGTTTTTCTTACATGTATTGTGGAATAAGTTAAATCTTAAATGGAGGCAAATTTGACAATCGTTGAAAAAAATTATATTTGGTTTCTTGATAAATTCTTCAATAGATTATTTAATGAAGATACCAATTATTTCATCGCATGGTGAATACAATTAAGGAGAGCCTTTTTTTTTTGAGCATTTGAACCTTTATCAATTGTTCATAAATTTTAAAGAGCGCTTTTGTTTTTAACTTGTTTGAACAAATTTTTGTTATAGTCGATTTGAAATTTCGGCGTTCTGGTACAAGAAGTAGTGCGTCTTCTCCGTTGTCTGGGTGTCCTGAGTTCGAGTCCCGGTTCGGGCATGTAGGTCTGTACTGTACTGTATGCCGGGGATCTGTACTGTCTATGATTTTTGTATGTAATGTGTTGTATATACTTACTGTGGCGTATAATGTGTTGTATAACCCGTTTGATACTTAGCATATAGCATCTCAGTTTGTGTTCTAAATGTAAAAAAGTGACTCGGAAAGTCTGTTTAATCAAACATAAATAAAAAAACAACTTTTTACTAATAAATTTACTTTTTCTATTAATACTACTTGTTATTTAAAGCAGCATTTATTTCCTGTCCAGAATAATTTTTAAATTTTAAAATGTATTTCGTTTCAATAATAAGATTTAGTAAATTTGCACTGGAAATCTTGCTAAAAATGCTAATATTTTCCAGTCCATAATTTTGCATTTCTCTGAATTTTTTAATGCGTTTTTTTTTTCAAATCATCTATTTTTCTTGTTTGTTCGATAGGTTTTTCAGATAGGCAAACGCACAGAGACTGGATGGAAAGCTATAGACATGAAATTTCTGTCTCAGTTTGTGTTTCTACTGGGGTTAATAAGAAAATGGCTAGTGGAAAAGCATTTGAAAGTGATAATACTAATCTGAAATAATTTGAAATAAAAGATGAATATCTCCATTTGAAGAAAATAGATGTCAAACTTTTTTCAGCAATGCTGAGGGAAATGAGATTTTCGAAGAAGTCCTTGTGCAGATTGGGGGATGCCTTGTGATGGTCTTGTTTTGCGGCTCTTCATGAAAGATTTCTTGGATTCTTAGATTTGACAAGGTGACAGATTTACAATTGAAGAGAAAAGACTAAACTTCTCCAAAATAAATCAAATTGTGGTACAGGGCTTGTAAGGGAAAGAATATCAAGCATGAATCTGGTTATATCATACATTTTCTTCATATGACTCCCCTGACAAACAACGATGGCTCATTTGACGAAGAAATGGTGATCTATGTAAAACAGGAAAACTATGATACTGTTTTTCAAAACATAAAAAAGTTTGTTTTTAAAAAACTTAGTAATGTTTCTGGTGGTAAATTTCTTGGACGGAAAGAGTGGCAAGCATTTTGCTTATAATCTCACTCAATTATAAAATTACAGCATCAAACGCCGGCTTTCTGGCACAGAGGTAGCGCGTCTTCCTCGTGTTCTGGGATTCCCGGGTTCGAGTCCTATTCCGGGCATGGTTGTTCTTCTGTGAGATGTGTAACTGTTCCCCCTATTAAAAAGGGTTGTGCAAGCAATTGTGGTGAGTGTGTAGCTAAGTCGTACTCTTGGCCCTCGTTGGTGCTACTTCAGAAACAAGAGACGCTCCTTTTGGCTTAAATCTGTTGCAGTATCAGCGGGGGGGGGTGTCCATGGCAAGTGCCATAAGTAACAACAACAACAATATCAAACCGAGTATTCTGAGCCGCCAGTAAGCACATGGATAAAACTGAATGACCGGGTTGCCGCGACAGTAACCCTGGAGGGAAATGAGGTTGAATCCTAAGGTCCATAACCAGCCTTGGTAAGATCCTTCCCCTGGGAAGTACGTCCCGTCATCAATGGAAGATAGTCACCCCGCGATTTTTTCTGTATCTACCAATCACTTCTTATATACATTTGAGCTTCTTATCCACATTTTTGAGGTCCCCAGCCCAAAAAAAGTAGTGTTGTGACTAATGACACTTGCTGAGGACAAGCCCCCGCTGATACGATCAACAGATTTTAAGCCTAAGAAATGCGTCCCTTTGTTTTACAAGTAGCGACATCTAGGGCCAAGAGTACGACTTATCTACACACGTCACAACCCTTTTTAAGGATCGGACTTCATTCATGCAAATTCATTCCTTCATCTCAGATCGTAATTCAGATTTGAAACAGAGAACTACCACCTCTGACCCAGTACCCCAGTGGTATCTCTCGACATGGAAGACTTTGGGACCACGGCAGATTTTACGAGTGCCAGCAGCCACGCACTCGGTGAATCTTTTGGCTGGTGAGTTTCGGACTCGTGACCTAAGGAGTACGAGTCCGACCCTCTACCACCATGCCATCCCCCCCAAAAAAAGTGGGATATAGTAAGGGGAAAAGGAGCTTGAAGCCTTATATCTTCTTACGAATAACGAAAGGATCTTCTTTTCTAGATGCAAAAAATATCGAATACCTTATTTCAATTTCTCAATAGGAAAAACATGTTTTTTTCACTTTGATGTCTACAAATTTTGAACATCAAAATTTTTATGCTGAAATATTTTTTACATATTTTCCTTAGAATAAAAAATAAATATTAATATGTAAAGTATTTTCTCAGCTTTTAAATTTTTCTCTTGTGTTTTTGGAGATTAATACTAACGCAAATGATAAAGTTACCCCTTTCCTGCGGCAGCTTTTCCTACGCTATTTTTTTCCTAGGATGTAAATGCCAATTTAAATTGTTATATTTTCATAGAATTCAACTCTGCCTTCTTTTAACTTTATTTTTTGACTTATAAATGCTTACTTAAATTGTCATGTTTCCTTAAAATGTAAAATTAGCGATAGAAACCAGCAGCTTAAGAAAGTTTAAAATATTATAGGAAAGTAGTTAAAAAAAGATATATGTGTCAAAATAATCCTTGTTTATAATAACTCAACAAAAAAAAAAAAAACGTTGAAAGAGTTACTAGTTTCTTTTGACCAATAGTCAATCTTTTTTAGGAAAAATAGGATAGGGGGCGTGACAAAATTATTTTCTTATCGCCACAGCTATTGTTTTGTTAAAACTGTTAACATAGCTAATAATCTTTACATGTTTTTAAATTTTGTTGTTGTTGTTACTTATGGCACTTACCTTATTGAATAAGCCCCCCCCCCGCTGATACAGCAGCAGATTTAAGCCGAAAGGAGCTTCTCTTGTTTTTGAAATAGCACCATTTAGGGCCAAGAGTACGACTTAGCTACACGCTCACCACATTCGTTTGTGCAACCCCTTTTTACAGGGGGGGCGCAGTCACGCATCTCACAGATAGCACACAGAAGAACAACCATGCCCGAACCGGAACTCCCAGAACAAGAGGAAGATGCGCAACCTCTGTGCCAGAAAGCCGGATTTTTAAATATTCATTGATAAATCAAGAATACAAAATAGTATAACTATCTTATTAATTTGTTGTTGTTTGTTATGGCACTTGCCATGGACAAGGCTCGCTGAGGAAGAGAGCAATTTCAGCTTAATCAGCGTCTCTTGTTTTGATGTAGCGCCAACTAGCTCCAAGAGTACGACTTTTGCTTCTCACACATCACATTCGCTTACACAGACCCTTTTTACAGGGGGGGGGCATTCACACACCTTACAGATAGAAGAATAACCATGCCCTAACCAAGAAGACGAGCCACCCCTATGCCATGACGTCGGCATCTTATTAATTTAACAAATACAATCGAAAAGTTTCTGTTTATTCCAACTAAGATTTAATTAAAATGATTTTATATACTCGCTGCCTTGAAGTTCGTTGAAACAGCGGTTTACCAACTTATCTCTGGAAAGTTCGATATAACAAGATTCGAGTTTACAATTAGCTGTAATTTTCAGATTTAGCCAACTAGGATATCCAGGATATTTGTCAAAGTATCGGGTGTCCAAAAAGTTCCCGTACGGATGATTTGTGAATTTATTTTACAAAAACAACAGGTTTAAAAAGAATTATTTTCATTCCAATGATAAAAAGCACTTTTAACATAAATAAGGAAAAAATACTGAACTTACATTTATAATAAATGTTCAAAATGTCCTCCCCTTTCTTGGAGACAAAGCTGAACTCGTTTGCGCATGTTTTTCGAAACGCGTTTTAACATGCTGGGAGTGTTTTCTTGTATCCTTTGGGTAATTGCGATTTTCAAATCATCTATTGTTTGAGGATCGCCTTCATAAATTTTGTCCTTTAAATATCCCCATAGAAAAAAGTCCGGGATGTTCAGATCAGGGGAACGAGGTGGCCAAAGATATTTTGAGATAAGTCGATCGCCGTAAAAAGCTTCAAGCATGTCCATGGTTTCATTACTCGTATGGCAAAATTTAATATACTTGAAAAAAAATCATGAAAAAAGATTTTTTAAATTTGGAGAATGGGAACTTTTTGGACACCCGGTATAATATCATCAGAAATCGAATCCATGCATAAATGCAGAAATAAATTTACTTAGATATGAGGAATCAAAAAGAATTGCCGATAATTCACATTAAAATCTAAAGCTACAGTAAATGTAGCTACAGAGTAAAATTAAATCTAAAGCTACAGAGTAAATGAAAAATCATTGCATTGTATTTAGAACGTCACTTGCGCTGATAGCCTTTAACCTTTGCACTCCGAAAAATAATTCGATGCAAAATTATTCACCTAATACAAAGATTTATTTATTTCTATAAAAAATAAATATATGTAATTTTTTTAATCGAATTTCTTTGAAAAATGAATCTACATCTCTTAACCATTACGTAGGCGTTTTTAACAACTAAATTTGAAAAATAAATAAAATGTCAAAATGAAGCACAGTCTTGAATGTCGAGTCACACACGACGTCGGACCGCAAAGGGTTAAATTCGTTTGAACAGATATCTACCAAAAAAATATTCTTAAATAAATTAGAAAAAATAACTGGTTAACTTAAACATCGATAATCTAGGGGTATTCATTTAATGCTTTCACAGCAGGCATTTAGCTAAAACTGTCCTATTATACACCATATATTATCTTTCCGGACATATTTCTATTTTCTTTTTGTTGATTACCTTGTCTATGTGGAACATTTATCAGAATCAAATAGACAAATATGTACAGCTTCACAATTTCATCAAAAAAGAAGTGTTGATAAACAATAAAGAAAGAAAAAAAATCTTTCGGAACCACTTGTGACTTACAGTTCAGTTAGAGTGGCCACCTCATTTGCATTGCCCAGTTTCCCCCCAAGAAGTTCCGAGGCAACAAGATTCCAATTTATCATCCGCAATGATTGTGGAGATTTATCATCTGTTGCGGAACGAATTTTTTCCCACTCGCAACATTTTTACTGACACTGGTGACTCGCTGGGGGTTGAGGCTGCCCGTTCATCATTAGGTAAGAACCGCTAGCTGCCACTCAGCCACGAATAAAAGTTGAAC
This sequence comes from Argiope argentata, assembly GCA_026289955.1. Taxonomy (NCBI): domain Eukaryota; kingdom Metazoa; phylum Arthropoda; class Arachnida; order Araneae; family Araneidae; genus Argiope; species Argiope argentata. The sequence goes on from JAOUZG010025323.1 coordinate 4,365,948, forward strand.
AAATAAGCAACGCCGAGGATGAAGAGGGCTAGGCGATCGGTCCATGACAAATTACAGACCGAGCCTTTTTCGGCCGTCACTTGTTATTTCGCACCAAAAAGACAGGCAGAAACCGTGTTTTCATGTCTGCGATTGTTTCTTTTGCTGTTGCTTTTAATATGCGGCACTTAAAAACGCACACTCTGTTATTAGAATTCTATTTGGTGGCCAACTGGTTCGTGTTATTCTTCTCCTTTCGGATGAAGAATGGCGGAGTTTAAAATGTTGCTTTTATTGATGGGATGTGAGGACTGTTTTGGAAACTTAGATGCAGCTTTTGAAAGTCATTTAGATTTGTTAAGGTTCTTCTTGTAGTTTTTTTTAACGAAAAATTTACTTGTCTTTTATGCCGGCTTTCTGGCGCAGAGGTAGCGCATCTTCCTCGTGTTCTGGGAGTCCCGGGTTCGAGTTCCGATTCGGGCATGGTTGTTCTTCTGTGGGCTATCTGTGAGATGCATGACTGTGCCTCCCCCCTGAAAAAAGGGATTGTGCAAGCAAATGTGGTGAGTGTGTAGCTAAGTCATACTGTTTGCCCTAGTTGGCGCTACTTCAAAAATGAGACGATCCTTTCGGCTTAAATTTGATGCTGTATCAGCAGGGAGCTTATCCATAGGCAAGTGCCTTAGGTAACAACAACACATGATACCAACAATACGAGTGAGGAAACGAGGTACCTGTAATAAACACCATTATTGCATAATCAACACACAAATAGAGTAGCTACATGAAAATTCGAATATTCAACATTTGAGTTATACTAGTATGTATTCGAATAAACAACATTTGAGTTATTTGTATAATATGGAAATAAAAAATAATTCGCGATAAAAAATAATAAGCGAATGTGGTGAGTGTGTAGCTAAGTCATGCTCTGGGCCTTAGTTGGCGCTACTTCAAAAACAAGAGACGCTTCTTTCGGCTTAAATCTGCTGCTGTATCAGCGAGGAGCTTGTCCAATATGGCAAGGGCCATTAGTAACAACAACATGGTTTTTATCAAACGGGGTGGGTTCAATTTGGTGTGTATAGGAATTTCATAGTATAATAGACTATGGTGCATCTCGTTGATATTTACTTCGCTCTGACTGCTTTGTAATAAAATTTATCAAGGAATTGCTGTATAGTTAAAAAGATATCATAACCCTTTGCAGTCCGAAAAACAATTAGAGGCAAAATTATTCACCTAATACAAAGATTTGTTTATTGCTATGAAAAATAAATATATATGTAATTCTTTTAAGTCGAATTTCTTTGAAAAATGAATCTACATCTCTGAACCATTATGTAGGCGTTTTTAACAATTAAATTTGAAAAAATGAATAAATAAAGCGTCAAAATGATAAATCTTGAATGGTGAGACAGAGGCACCATAGGAGTGCAAAGGGTTAATAAAATAACCAAAAATAACCACTAGTAAAGGCGATAGTTTTTAAAGAAAGACTGTGATTAAATTCTGATGACTGTTTCGAAAAAAAAAAATACTATATGTTTTCAAAAGATCCAAATATGAATATTTGGGTCTATACCAAACAGCATGTATAATTTAGAGGATTATCCATCATATAAAGTATTAATTACTGAATATTAATTAATTTTCCATTCATATACATTTCTTAAATGTTTCTATAAAATATTTTCAAAAGATCCAAATATGTATATCTGGATCAATACCAAACAACATCTATGATTTAGAAGATTATCCATCATATAAAGTATAAATTACTGAATATTAATTAATTTTCCATTCATATACATTTTTTAAATATTTCTATAAAATATTCTCAAAAGATCCAAATATGAATAATTGGGTCTATACCAAACAACATCTATGACTTAGAGGATTATCCATCATATAAAGTATAAATTACTGAATATTAATTAATTTTCCATTCATATACATTTTTTAAATACTTCTATAAAATATTCCCAAAAGATCCGAATATGAATATTTGGATCTATACCAAAAAAACATCTGTGATTTAGAGGATTACTATCATATAAAGTATAAATTACTGAATATTAATTAATTTTCCATTCATATACATTTTTTAAATACTTCTATAAAATATTCTCAAAAGATCTGAATATGAATATTTGGATCTATACCAAAAAACATCTGTGATTTAGAGGATTATCCATCATATAAAGTATAAATAACTGAATATTAATTAATTTTCCATTCATATACATTTTTTTAATATTTCGAAAGGAATTTATAGTTTTTTTGTTACATTATACTACTTCTTTATTTAGATGTTTGCAAATTTAAAACTGTGAATCTTACAGTAAATTCTAATAATTTTAATCTAGGTCCTTTGATTGCAGGATTCATATACATGTTTAAAAATATTCCGAATGCCTCTCAAACCATTTCTAATATTACGTGCATGAAGACATGGAGCATTGTCATCCCGGAACGAACGGCCTCCACGATTATCAACCCCCACATTTGTTGGTGGTAACTTCGTTTGTAAACACTTCCCTAAATTTATTGCATTGTGTTCAGCATCTTTTTAAATACAATTGTAAATTAATCGCATTGTGTTTAATATCTTTTCTAAACGCTTCTGTAAATGTATTGAATTGTATTTAACATCTTTTATAAATACTTCGTTAAATTTAAGCCATTATGTTTAACATCTTTTCTAAATACTTCTTTAAATTTATTGCATTGTATTTAACATCTTTTCTAAATTATTCTGCAAATTTATTGCATACAGTTAATTCCCAATTAAAACTCTTATCTTCAATTCTTCTTCAATTCGAATCTTAGTTTAGACATGTTTTGAAGACACTTTAATTTCAAATTATAGCCTAATTTTGACAAACAATCATTAATGGCAAATACGAAAGCTCAATTAAATTTTATTTATAGAAATAATTTTTATTTTATGGTCTTTTACATTTTATGTAGTTTAATTCATATATAAAGGAAATAAAAATTAAATATTTCCATTATTTTTTTATAACTCTGCCTTTTCTAAAATTGAAAATTTTGATACAATTTTCATTAAATTAACAGCTTTTTTTCAATAACTCATTGGCCTTAATATTTTTTTTCTTCTAATAGTGACCTTTCAAGACTATTTTAGCTATTTGGTAGGATAAAAAAATGTTTATGTATCATTTTTTTGAAAATTCGTCTCCGAACCTAATATCTTAAGAAATAAATTTCAAATGAACTTTTCGGAAATGCCTTTTGAACTTTCAATAAGACACAATTATTGGTTCGTGAAGTTTGTTAAATAGAAAATCTAATACGATTTGAAAAAAAATAATCCAGAAATTGGTGTAATAAATATTCCTTTTAACACATATGATTTTAATGTTTATATTACAAAAAGCTTTAGTTTTGAGAGCCGATGAATAAGAATAACAAGAAACCACATTATCACCTAATATTTCTCAACATAATTTAACTTAGAAGAAAAGCTATAAAAGCTTTGAAGTATGACTCCATATTCTATTCATAACATTAAATATTGTCTGCGTTTTGAAGAAACACAATTCTAAACAGATCATCACCCTTTTTTGGGGAAGCACTTTTTTTTTCTTATGGAATTTTAAATTTAAAAAGGAAATACCTGTAGGTAGATGCCTAAGTTATTCTAAACAGGAAGTATTAAACATAGCGATTGCTCCGGTTGAGAAGATTTCAAATAATAACTTGGAAGAAGCTTCATCAAAACTAATTTTGGAAATGTCATTGACTTCTGACAAACCTTTTAACAGTATGAAGAATAACGACTGTATGGATTTCAACAAGTGAAAAATTTTCCAAGAAAAATATTTAAAACAAGTAATATAAAAAACAATTTTTTAAAAAACCATTCTTACTTAGATTATTAGGAAAAACTTAGGAAGTTAAGAATTTTTTTGTTACTTTTTCTAAATTACTACAATTCTTCTTCTTGTTGTTGTTTTAGTGTGCCACTTTAAAACGGATGCGGTAACTTCTGAGGGTATGGACCGCTGTGCACCCGACAGTGGACTTTTAGCTCACAAACGTCACAAACCCTTTTTACGGATGGACTTCATTCATTCATCCACAGATTGTAACTTAGATCTGAAACAAGGAACGATCACCTCTGACTCAGTACTCCTATTGGTATTACTCTCGACATGGAGGACTTTGTGACCAAGATAGATTTAACGTGCGCCAATCAACACACACTCGGGGAGTCTTCGGTTGGCACATTCGAACTAAAATTTATATTTCAGATGTGTGAAATCTTAATATAATCTTTCCTAATAGGATCTTGGTGAAACAGCAGGAAAATGCTTCTCCATTTTTCAAAAAAGAAAAACCTTTATCAGAGAAATAACATTCCAACTATTCCATAAATTATTTAGAAAACCCTGTTAGAATGAAATAATTCTTTGCGAGCTAAGCTAATTAAATCAAATTACTTGAATTGCTTTTTTTTTACTCTTATATATTGGCTTTCAACTCAACATTAAATATATTTTTCGTATTAATGGGAAAATAAATGCAAATTTCTTAAATCCCTCTGCTATTTTTTAATGCTTAAACAGCTTAAAGGAAACTTTAAAAGCTATAAGCATTTCAAATGAATTAGATGCTTTGCCTATTTTACACACTTCAACTACATGTAATAAAATATACGATATTTTTATTATAAATACTTTCATTTAATTCTATTTCATTCATGTTTATACAAAAAGGAATGTGGCGATCTTTTTTAATCTCTCTCTCTCCCCTTGTGTTAGAAATTTAAAATTTAGTACAAATTAAGACTATGCAATACAAGTTATTCAAAAATCGACATTAGAAGATTGTTGTGATATTTTCAAGTTAAATTAATTTTATTCAATCATGATTCTTTAATTAGTGTTTAATGGTATTAAATTTAAAAGGATTGCATTTTATATTTTTATTTATACATTAAAATTTTAAAAAAACGTAGATGATAAGACTTTTAAGTAATGAATATCATTAACAATCTTTGGAAAAAATATTTTTTAAAAGCTAATTTTAATACTTAAAAATAGCTTTATACAATTTTATAATAATCTAAATAAAATATTTATTGCTAGTGGAAAAAATTTTTTTAGCTAATTTTCAATTATTAAGACTTCAAGAGTTTGAAGGAATTTGTCCAAAATTATGTTTTTGTCTGTTAAATATATAATCCTCTGAATTTCAAATATTAAGCATGATTTTAATGTTTTTTAATGATGATTAAATTACAAGTATGAGGATTTTTTAATGTTTTTTTTTGTGGAAAGTAGCATACTATGTGCCAATATTTTTGCTAAAATTTATTCTGTTAGTCTAAAAACTGTATTAAAAAATATTATTGTATCTCGCTTTAATAAAATTAAATCTCTAACATATTTTCCGTTTATCTCATATATTTTCCGTTAATGGTGAATAAAACATCCTATAAAATAATAATAATAATAATAATAATAAAAGGTTATGAGAGTGCTAACCATGTACCAGTTGTCATCAAATTAAGGGACAAATGGGAATACCGTCATTTTTTTTCATTCAAAGATTATATTAGGCAAGATTTTAATGTTTTTGA